>VOQJ01043269.1:0-11960 GCA_015052665.1 Apistogramma diplotaenia
CACATCTTCATCACTGTGGTGTTCTCCTCCTCCTCCATATCTTCATCACTGTGGTGTTCTTCTCCTCCTCCACATCTTCATCACTGTGGTGTTCTCCCTCCTCCATATCTTCATCACTGTGGTGTTCTTCTCCTCCTCCATATCTTCATCACTGTGGTGTTCTCCCTCCTCCCTATCTTCATCACTGTGGTGTTCTCCTCCTCCTCCACATCTTCATCACTGTGGTGTTCTCCCCTCCACTATCTCTTCATCACTGTGGTCTTCTCCTCCTCCTCCATATCTTCATCACTGTGGTGTTCTCCCTCCTCCATATCTTCATCACTGTGGTGTTCTCCCTCCTCCATATCTTCATCACTGTGGTGTTCTCCCTCCTCCACATCTTCATCACTGTGGTGTTCTCCTCCTCCTCCATATCTTCATCACTGTGGTGTTCTCCTCCTCCTTCATATCTTCATCACTGTGGTGTTCTCCTCCTCCTCCCTGTATATCTTGTTCGATGGTTAATTTTCTGCTCCTCTCGCCTTTCTCCTTGGTGAGAAAACTAGGTCTGCTCCCTTTGCTCTTCATTTCTGTAACTTTATAATGTCTTCATTGACAGACGAAGAATCACTGTCATGGTGCCGACACACGGGGAGCGACGAACGACGCCTCTGCGGTGAAACCGAACACACGGAGGCGACGGCAGCGTCGTGAATCACTCGTCTCAAAGAAGTTGGAGGATTTTGACATCTTCACAGCAGTCGTGTCAGACGATAAAGGTGAAGTCAGAAGATTTTACTGGAACTGACAGAAATCTGCCTGTTAAGTTTCCTCTACAAGAGAAAAACAACCTGGTTCATCATCACAGGAAACAGCACGAATCATCTGATGCTGATGAAGATAAATTCAGCCTTTTTATTTACCTCAATAATCACTGTGTGAAGTGTCATAATATTGGAAAGTCAAACACAGATCAAATGAAGCTTTCCTCCGAGATGAAAGTGGCTGCAGCGTGCAGCATACTCTCCTCTCATTGGTCAGTCAGTGAAACCCTCTCTGATTGGTTTAGAGCCCAGCGGTAAAAGTAGAACATTTTTCAACGTTGTTTCATCGCGTCGCCTGGTCGCGTGTGCACGTCTACGTGTACGAGCTCCAAGTTTCAAACGAGTGTTGCCTCATCGCAGAGCTCCATAGGAATGAATGGAGAGCGTTGCTCCCGTGTGTCAGCACCATTAGCCTTTAGCCTGCTAATGCAGCAGTAAGCACAGAGCTAACGTCAGGCCTAGCTAACATTAAATGTAGTTAGCAAACAGATTTTTCTCACCTTAAAAACAGCATCACATCTATCCTAGCTTGGCGCTTCATTGATAGATAATTTCCTCCCGTGTCTCCTTTCCTCTGGACTTCCGGCTCCTTGTTTCGTGCCACTCAGTTTTCCAAACATGACGGTCTGTTGTCACGCTGATGTAATCTCGTGCTGCGTTCATAGCAGTCGGACATTGGAGTTTCGTGCACATAAATAACAAATTGGCCATAGGTTTTCTTTTAATTCGTTGCTGCCAATTGGGGTGGCAAGGCTTTCTTTTAGGGTGGCTCTTGCCACCCTATACCACCCCTGTAGATCCGCCCATGCCTTTAGGAGACAGTCCTGGGGCTTGCTGAACTTTCCTGGGCACCCTGAAGCCTTCTTCACAACATCTGAACCTCTCCTTGAAGTTCTTGATGATGTGACAAATCACGCTGTGACTGACCGTTCATCCGTTCCCTGCTAACTTCCCCTCAGCTCAGGTTTATTATATTAATCTAAGCGTTTCTGCTGTTGATTTGTTTTCCGTTTTAAAACATCGATTACCTCACTCCACTTCCTTGATCATTCCTGAATGAAAATACAGTTATTATATTTCCATTTGTTTCATTAACTTTCTCACCTCTCTTGTGTTTGTCTTTTCAGTCTTCCTCTTTTGTACTCAAGCCTCGGTCTCCATAACTTTACATCCTCCACATGAAACTCTTCTCCTCATCTGGCACATCTTTCCTCTTAAACTGTTTCAAACCTCTGACAGCTGCAGCATGTTGTAGGAAGAAGCCTCATGAATCCAACAAGTGTAAAACTGAAAGTTATGTTTTCACCTAAACTTAACGTCAGACCCATTTCTACCCATTTTTACCCCTTTAATGTCTTTCACTACTACTTTACCTTTCTGATGTATTCCCTTGACATTTCCCTTAACAGATCAGACTTAACGTCCACATCTCCATCTGTCGTCTGTCTGCAGTCTGTTTCTCAGAGCAGACTCAGTCTAAGGCATCGTGTTGTGAAACAACTTTGAAATGATCCAAACTCTCCGTTTCCGCCCTCTCTTGTTACCCTGCCACTGGGTAAAAGTGTTGCGTGCTGCATTAAAAGGATCAGAGTTTAAACCGCTTCCTCAGCTTTAATCTCTGACCTCCAAGTGGTTCCTCATCTTCCTCAGTTCTCGACCGTCAGCTGACCCTTCTCTTCGTTGGTCTCTGTTAATGCTGTTCAAGCACAAAAAACTTTATTTACAGTATTTTTGAAAACCTGTGGTGAAAGTAGCTCACAGGTTTTAAGGTTTCAGTCATTCACTGACTCTTCAAACTGATGCTTTTACTGGCCAACATACATTTAAAAGGCGAAACGGTCGAGACAGCAGCTCCAGATCTTTGAATTGCAATGACTAAAACAGTCCAGAACAACAGTCCCTGCAGTCAGAGTGTTTCACCTCATAACATCTGCAGTGTCCTTTAAAAGACTTGGGCGTGGCTCCGCCCGGACCCCCCGCGTTCCTCTCTGCGTCATGGCCGCTGTCTTTGGCCTTCAGCTGACATAAGCAGAGTTAATCTTCCTGTGAGCTGATTAACCATTTATCTGCTCAGTGGAGGTAATGAGCTGCACATGTCAAACAACAGAGTAAAACTGCAATAGTATAAAACTAAAGAAAATATTAAATACTGCAAGCACAACACCAACAAAGTGAAAATAGAAAAATCTTCAACAAATCCTGCAATAAAAACACCAAAAAAGTACAAATATTGCAAGAAAGAATACTGCATTCAAAACAACAAAGTATTAAAACACTGAAACAAAATAACTTTATTAAATCTCTTTCATTGTTTTTGATACTTTTTTGACTCCATTATTTTAGTTTCAATATGGTGTTTAGTGATCAGTTTTAAATGTTTTAAAGTTATTTTATGGGAAATGAATGTAAGCAAATTAAAGAGTAAAGCTGAAGGTTTCCCACAAATATTTAATAAGTATTATATATTTTAACTGTGTTCTGTAACATCCATGAGATTTTAAAACATTTTCTAAAATCACATCTGTGAAATGTGCACGAATGTGTGTTTGATAAAAGACGAGTCAGACGCGCTGGTTTCGGTCACAATCTCTTTATAGGCTTTATCGTACGAGGTGGAGCGACTACAAGCTTCAACCAACTGACGATTGACTGAAGACATCACAATTCTCCAAAGAAACAGAAAAACAGGATTTCTATGCAGCTCATGTGACCTTAACTACAGATCTGAGAGCAGATTTCTCTCTGAGGCCATTTCCTGTCCCGATGCTTTAGTGATCATCAGAGTATTCAGACTTTACAGGGGAAACACGCCACAACCAGACAATAACAACAGGACATTTTCACCCTGAACTCAGGCTTTCTCTCTGCAGGTGCAACACCTGTACTCCAGGAATACCACACCTGTCATGCAATTATTTTGAAGACTGTCCAGATTCGCAGTGCTGTTCCTGTGTCTGACTTCCTGCTATCCACACCTGCTCTGTGCAGCTTCACACAGTTTCCAGAACAAACAGACCCAGTGCTTTTTAATGAGTGGAGACATGTTTATAATGCAATGCAGCGCAACTCATGAAAGTACACGAGAGCGCAGCATGTGCGTTACTGAAGCAGTCGGTGCCGCTGTCTGGTACATTCCCATGGTCGGCTATGTTAGCTAGCTGTTTACCAACAAAGACATGGACGCAAAGAAGCTGTGCACTTGTGAAAATATTTAGGTTTTTAAAAAATCACAATCAAATAAAACTGAAAACTCACCATTTTTACACATGCTGTTTATGTGTTTAGCTCTGCATACACCTGTACACACCTGCCTTTATGCTGTAAGATATGTTGCTTCTGTCATTAGTGCTACATCAATAACATTTTATTAAATTTATATCTACATATGTCTATACTTATATTTTAAGAGGAACAGGTAATAAATACAGCTGTGTGAACATCTGCACCTCTGGATCCACCTCTGTAGTTACCTCCTGCAGCTACAGGCTGCAGCACTGATTGGTTGTCTGTTTCCATGTCAGAGGTCGGAGAACAGCAGTTGAAATTGTGCTTTTTGTGCGAAATAGACGTACAAATATCTGGATGTAATAAACAATTCTGAGATTGATCTTTTATATATTTTTACACTATTGATCATTTTAATTAATCTCTCACTGCATTTGCGCTGCTGGACAAATGTGGAAGTGAAGGACTCGATGCTTCGTGTCGGTGCGTATCAGCTCGTCTGATGGTCTTATCTGACAGGAAGTGTTACAGTGGGAAGGCGGTGTTGATGTTTTATTTACAGGAAAAGGTTCCTCATGTTTAAAAAGAAGCTGTTTAAAATATTTACAGAAAATATTGACATTCACAGGAACTTTGAATGTTCACTTTAACGTGTGTGTGTGTGTGCGTGCGTGTGTGTGTGTGTGTGTGCGTGTGTGTGTGTGTGTGCGTGTGTGTGTGTGTGCGTGCGTGTGTGTGTGTGTGTGTGTGTGTGTATTATATTGGCTTATATACAAAATTTGGAGGAGACCACTCCTCTTTTTCCCTCCTATTGGCGGGAGAGATGGCGGTTGAGGAGGGTGAGGAGAGGGGGGACACCTCAGTGCTCTGTGGTTGGTGGGCCTATCAGGTGTTGGCCTCCGGATCATCTCCACCTTCCACCTGGTTGGTCCTCCCGAGCGTCTTCAGTTTGGTGAACAGATCACTGAACGTCTCCTTCACGCCTTTCTCGAGCAGCCAGCCCTCACTCTCACACTCTGGGTTCTCAGGCTCGGACATGTTCTCCAGCGCCGTGCTCAGGTACTTTAGACCTGCCATGTCCACCACCTGACATATAAGCACACAAAAGTTTCAGTTAAGGCAAATCAAAGAAAACTCTGCCAAGAACAAGATAATTATCATTTTATGATCTTAACATCCATTTAAGGTGGATCTTTGGCACTGGTGGAGATCTAAATCCCTAAACACAGTCCCTCCAAAGGTTCCTCATCCTCAGCAGTGTTGCTGGTTTGTGGTGGTTTTTAGTTGCTTTATGTTTTGTGGTCATTCAACTAACTGTCAAAATAAAGGTTAAATTTTCTGTTTGAAGATTTCAGTGACTGTTTGGACTATTTTTACTTTTCTTTAGCAGCACCATCAGATCACTGATTGTTTGGTTTGCACTATCAAAAGCAGAATAGGCTTTGACTCCGACCATCAGAGTGCAGGATGTCAGAGTGCTAAACAACAGTATCATCAGCATATGGGGATACTTTGGTTTTATAAGATTATTCACCGGCATGGAAAACTGTTGTGGACCCAGTACTGAACCCCGATGCATACACTTTAAACTGAGGAGTGAGGAAAACTGAGTTTTTAAGCCTTTCAGGTCAAACGTGTTGTTTTGACCCAGATACTGAGTAACTTCTCACTCTCAGGAAGTGTCCCTCATCCTGATTTTCCCAGAATGCAACCTGCTGCTGCTGTGGACAGATTAACCCATCAGAAATAGCTCCTGATCCTCAGTGAGCCTGACCACTGCTCGGCCGCTTAATGTGACATTTCACCAGATGATCCACACCGAGTCCTGAGTCACAGCAGCGAGAGTCATGTATCATCACAAGGACCAAAATCGTGCCAACAAAAATCACGCAAATCCAAAGCATAAGAAACATAATCATACGATGAATGTTTGCTTTTCTAAGATGCAGTAAATTAGCAAATTCGTTTCTGAGTCACACAAAGTGACTGAGCAGCATTTTTAATGATGGAGGCTCTTGTGTGCTGTTGGACTTATTGTAATGCAGTGGCCATCTTCAACAACATTAGCATTAATGCTAATCACTCAGTAATCAATTATTCTGTTAACCTGCTCACTTCAGTGAATTCACTGCAGGCTGCTGCCGCGATTATCTCATTCTAAACCAGAAGATTAAGAACAGAACTTAACCTGGATTCACCTCAAGAAGAAAGTCAAAGACTTAAACTTGTTCACTTGAGTCAAATACAGGAGCAGACACTTTGTGGAAACGTTCTTCTGGCAAAGTATACACACACACACACACACATATATATATATATATATATATATATATATCAGAACGTGAAGAAGTTGTGCTCTTTCTAAAGGAAAACACTGGCTTTCTGGATTCGATGTATGAGGTTAGATGACCAGTAAAGAAGGGCAGGAAGCTTCTAACACAGGGATGCCCAAATCTATGGATGCAACCCTGCTTCAACATACCTGAGTCAAACAACTACTGAGGAGGTGATTCAGCCATTTGATTCAGGTGTGTTGCAGCAGAGTTGTATCCAAAAGCTGTAGGACACTGGCCCTCGAGGCCTGGATTTGGGCATCCCTGTTCTACCAGATTGCACAAAACTGGTATTTATTTCAACTTTCCAGTTTAACTTAGATTTGAGATGCCATCAGAGAGCTTCAGTGTTATTTGCAGGTGGAGTTTGTCACAGAGCCAGGCTAGCAGTTTACATCAAATTCTAGTTTTTATATTAAGCTACGCTAACCAGCTTCTGCTGCAACTTCAGATTTCCTAAACATCTGAATCACAGAGATATCTGTTTCGCTTAGTGACTGTGTCCCATTCTGGATGCTGATTGGCTACAGTGGAATGTGAGCAGAGTCTTACCTCCAGGACAATAGTAAAGAGGACTAACACTCCAATGCTGCTCATCAGACTGCTGTAATAGGAGAAGAGAGCCTCACGGCATCCCCGGGTCCAGATGTTGAGCTCCTCAGTGCGGTGGTCGTAGTCATAATGGGCAGAGTTATTAGTCAGGTGGTGCTGGATGCAAGGCCGAGGGGACCCAGGGTTACAGCAGCTGAATGGGACGCTGTCCATCAGGTACTTCCCCTCCACATTACTGAGGACCCGACTGCAGGACAAACACAGGTCAGAGGTCAAACACAGTGACAGCCCTCTCAGGCCCCACACTTGCAGCCTGAAGCCAACATTTCCTGTTGGTGAATCAAATGATTAAATGATACAAAAATTGGCTTCTACAAAAGGAGAGCAGTGTATGCAAAGACAAAAGAAGATCACACAGTTTATCAAAGCTTTTTCACCCAGATTGTCAGGAAGCTTTTCAAATGTGCTTTCAGACCAGGTGTAACCAGCTGTTTTTATAGTGCTGCTGCTTCCTCTTATACTGATATACATATGAAGTGAGGGATCGATGAAACACCAGCACTGCAGGATACTTTTGATTCATTGCTCTGGAAGGTTAACCATGGGGTAGGGATTAATAAGTATGTATATTCTTCATCCGACTCCTTTTTGGGCATCGAAATTATATGTGATTTTGCTCACACACATCACGGGGTATGAGTGAATGGATATATATATGTATGTCTGTGTGTATACACATATGATATGTTAACATTGTTACATTGTTTTATATGTCTGAAATAAGTACTCAACCAATCAGACATTTTCAATACTGCAAGCCCCACTTCAGGAGTTCCTGAACTTTCAGAAAGTCTTACAATGTGAGCAGGAACTGTCAGGAAGTTAAACACTTTTATTGGCCACTGTGGTGGAAGGTTGCCATAAAGCCTAGAACAATTAAACATTATGCTTTATCTAAATCAAACAAAACGAGGCAGCCAAAGCAGGAAGTTTTCAGGTGAACATCAGACTGCAGGACTTCAGTGGGACAAATGAGTGTATCATCAGCATATAGTCACACACTGCTTTAATAAGGTTATTCACCTATATCGAATACTGTGGTGGACCTGGTATTCAACCCAGAGGCAAACTATTTAAAGTGAGGAGTGAGGAAGAGGAACATGATTCTTCATTAGATTTCTCTCATGGAAGCCTTTAATTTAATTTTAGTGGAATCTGTCCATCAGACAGGAAGCACATATACAGAAATATTTTGTTTCAGAGAAAAGTCTTCATTAGCTCCTCCTACATGCTGAAGAGCTTATTATGATCTTAACATCTAGATAATTAATCTGTTCTTCAAATCTGAAATGGGCTGGAGTTAATCTGGTTGTCTGGATGTCGAATTTGGGCAAAATGTTGAAAATGTTGTAAATCTGAATTAAGACTACGGGTGGCACTAGAAAAAAGAAGATGAGTGACTCATGTGATCAAATTGTCTGATAAATATCATCATTAAACTTTACTTTTTTCTCTTTGGGCCTAAAATTCCAGAGCAGCAAACAGAATGTTAGATGTTTTAGTACATAATAAAAAAAACCTTCATACGAACCCAATATTGTACAGAGGACACAAAGCAGCATTAATATCCTACAATGCCGTTCAGCAGAGACACTGATGGAGAGTGAGACAGCTGAGATATATTTATATATTTGTTTAGCCCCACCCACCGAGTGGCTTAGATCTGAGAAGGTTTAAACTGGGCCAATTAGAGAGCGTTAATATCTCTTAAACACCATAAAACAGTTGCAGGTTTCCACTTCAGAGCTGAGGTTTCTTTAATATCTCCTCATCTCTCTGTAAGCCTGTGCAGAAATGTGTTATATGTATTTTTTGTTACCTTCTGCTGAGAAAGTTGAACATCCCCTGCTTTGTTTAAGGCTTCAGGGAGATTGAAGCCTGGCAGAATAGTTTCCTAGAGGAGGCACTGGTGCAAGAAGATCCTAAATGGTACCTTTTAGCTCTTTAAGACCTCTCTGATCCTCTGCTGAGCCTGAAAATGAACTTATTCTGAGCTCTGAATATCTAATGTGTGATGTGAGGGCGAAACTGGTGTTATCTTTATTCTGTCTAAAAACTTCAGTCACTGTGATTATATTGATGAATATATGAGTAATATTTTCTATAAATCTGTTATATTTAATAGAATCAGACAACAGTTTAGTTTATCAATAAATCCTGAAACACCAGATCAATAAGTGGCACAAGCCGGTATGTTCAAATACTCACTCTTTGACCACATCATTGCTCATGTCCAGGTAGCGGTTGCTGATCCACTGAATCTCGAACCAATCCCTGAAGTTGTTGTTCCCACAGCAGCGGAACTCGATCTGCGTCATGTCCAGCGTCCTCTTCATGAAGCACCGTCCAGGTGTGTCCGTGTCCTTGTAGAACCGGATGGCATAACTCAGACCCTCGGCCAGCGTCAAGTACACAGAGAACTGCATGAGAAAGCACAGCAGTGATACAAGTACCAGCAGTATGTTGAAGCCACAGCACAACTGCAGGTATGTCTTCAGCATTGGTTTCCACTTGGAGAACTTCATGGGGTCCAGTGAGTCATGGCACACCTTCCCTCCAAAGGCATTGAAGCCACAGGCCAGCATCCCCGCCAAGATCAGCAGGTTGGGTACCAGGTGGCTCTCATTGTCATCCATCATCTCGCTCCTCTTCCGCAGCTCAATCTTGAAGAAGATGCCAAGGCTGAAGATGAGGATCCCTGCAATGACTGAAAACCAGTAGAGTATCCACAGACCCTGAGCCAGCTTCACCCGCTTCTGCAGGTTAAACTTCACTGGCATGAATGGCATTTTAGTGCCTCTGAGAATTTAAACAGTCAGTGAATGTCAGGAAATGTCAGGAACAGCTTCAGTTCAGAGTCAGACCCAGTTTCAGAGCTTTTCTCTTGTCCAGAAAGAAGCAAAAACTCTTGGATTCAGACCCATAATGCCGAGCTCCAGAGGAGCACAGTCCATGTTGTTGGAGGGGTAGAGGCGTCCACCATCAAACACTGCAAATATTCACATGAACCTTGCTGACTGTTTCCTGCAAGATGTGTGGAGGTGTGAATGTGAAAGAGCAGCAGCTCATCATCCTAAAGCCTCCTGAGCTCATTAGCAGCAGATCAGCTGCTGCCTCTAATCCCTTCTCTAACTCATAATTGGTTTGATCTTAAGCAGCTGCTTCTTCCACACTGTCACACGGAGCAGAGTTCACCTGCCTCGCCTCAGCACAGGTGAGTCTCAGGAAACAGACCAATAAATTCCCTGCGAGCAGAGGCTTACTCTGTGGCTCCAGCTTGGGTTTGCATCTACGTGAAAGCCCCACAGATTCCCCAATCAGTTCGTGGCATAGTCTTGAGAAACCCAGAGCAGCTGCTTGTGCAGGTAGAATGAGAGGCTACTGTTCCTGGTATTTTGTACAAATATATGATTCTGAAACAGAGACTGGCTACAGCAGCATACTTGCTATTCTGATGTAAAGGTCACTTATCTAGAAAATGATGTGTGTGTTAGAGAGTGATAACACCTGCACCTGGACCTGCAGGAGTCAATTATGCTGAAGAGGAAACTGTATGCATCAAAATTGCCAACATCCATCTCCTGAAAATTGTTTTACAGAAATAATGTGAAGAGTTGTGTTTGGTTGTGAAATAAACCATAGCAGTCAAATATAGCCAATTACAGCACAGCTATCAGTTTTTCTCTGGAGCACTTTGATGAGCTGGTGATGACTGTGACAGCCATCCAGCTTCTCTGGGATCCTGACATATAATGTTGTGTGTACAATGTAGATACTGATGTTATTTAACAATGACAATACTAAGAGAGAATAGAACATAATACACTGACTAAGACATATTTACAAGTGTGAATAAAAACTATTAGTAGTAGTAATAACAAAAAATCATGAATAAAGAATAAAATATTCATATATTTATTCTTTATTTTCTCTATATGCATATAGAGGAAAAAATACAGAGGACCCCCCCAAGCAGCCTAGGCCTATTGCAGCATAACTAAGGGAGGGTTCAGGGTCACCTGATCCAGCCCTAACTATAAGCTTTATCATAAAGGAAAGTTTTAAACCTTTTTTAAAGACTTTGATCATGGAAATAAATCTTAATAAAGAAGAAACAGCTATTTATTCTATTAAAGACTCAACTGGTAACATTACTCAGACCCATAACAAATTAATAAATCCTTTCAAGACTTCTACGAAAATGTAAACTCATCACAGACTAACCCATCCGATGCTGCCATTGAAGAATTTCTTAATAATGTAAGGCTACCTAAAACTAAATGATGAACAAGCAGCGACTCTTGATTCACCGCTTTCGTCAGCTGAATTTCATGAAACAATACAGCATCTCCCAAATAATAAAGCCCCAGGTGCAGATGGCTTTCCAGCAGAGTTTTATAAAGAATTTTGGTCAGTGTTAGAACCCACTTTTCTCAGAATGGTGACTCAAATGCAGAATAATCGCATGATATCTCCAAATATGAACTCGGCTAACATTAGTTTGATTCTTAAACCAGGCAAAGACCCCACACTCCCATTCAGCTACAGCCCAATCTCTCTTATTAATGTAGACCTTAAAATAATTTGCAAAGTCCTTGCCAGAAGATTAGAAAAAGTAACTCCATCTATAATACATCCGGACCAAACAGGTTTGGCCAATAACACACGCAGACTAATGTCATAGATTTCTGTGCCATAAACAAATTAGAAACCACAGTTGTCTCTTTGGATGCAAAGAAATATGGAAGCTTGTTTCCGCCACTAAAAAAAACAAATCGCCATCCGTAACTCAAAATTTCGGCTTATTTTCCAGAAATTTCGACTTATTTTCCCAAAATTTCGACTTGATTTCTTGAAATTTCGAGAAGTTAAGTCGAAATTTCGGGAAAATAAGTCGAAATTTCGAGTTACGGATCTCAAAATTTTGCGTTAATAACTCGAAATTTTGACTCAGCGCTGTGAATCAGGAAGCGCCGTGATGGTACTG
>VOQJ01043270.1:0-10954 GCA_015052665.1 Apistogramma diplotaenia
GTGATGGAGGACACATGAGCTTTGGGAAAGTTTCATAATCATATATAAATAAATAAAATAAAAGTTTGCGCTGTGAGTACGTGTCGATCTTTTTTTTTCATTGAAAAGTTTTGTGAGATCTCACAAAAGTCCGTCTCTTTTTTTCCTCCCGTGTCCCTTCTGGGGTTCCGTACAGAACATCGTGTAGCTGCAACAGGCAGATATTTGAGGTCCGCTTTGCAAATTGTGCAGCTAAGTTTATTTTTTCCTTTATCGAGTGTGAAACTGTCCCAAACCTGGATCGTCAGCACGCCGTGTTGTTTCACCCTTATACATGTAGTCGCCATGACGAAACATGCTGCTGAACGCTATTGCACATGTGCGAAGCTCGCCAGAGACAGACACGAATACGTCTCACTCCGTAAAAAAAAAAGAAATCATCTGTAATAACAAACGACTATTATCGACAATTAAATTTGTCGTCAACTATTTTTATTGTCGATTATTGTTGACAATGTCGACAAATCATTGCAGCTCTAATCAACACACAGATATGTTTTGTTGTGTCATTGAGAAAGAAATGGATATTGAACAACGATACACACAGGGACAACAGGCAAACTCAGTAATGGACTGTGGGGATTTTTAAAGACCACAAATTTATTCATCCATATCTGCATTTCAAATTTAAAGTTAGCAAATGACAACACTGTGATGTGGTGGTCAGGACTGTGGCCTCACAGGAAGGAGGTGCTGGGTTTGAATTCACCAGCTGGCTGGGCCTTCAGTGTGGAGTTTGGAGGTTCTCCCTGTGACTGCACGGGTTTTCACAAATCGGTGGTAACCGTTTACTCTAAACTGGCTGCAGGTGTGAATGTGATAATAATGGTTCCCTCCCCCTCTGTGTTAAACCTGTAAGAGACTGGTGACCCTTCCTCTCGCTCTAGGACAGTGTTGCTGGGCTCCAGCCTGCACATGACCCTGAACCGACTAAGCAGCTCAGAAATGGAATGAATGCTTAGTGTGCAGAAGTGACATTATTTGGGTTCAATAGTGACTCCAGTTGTGCAAAACTGAACCTCATACAAAAAGAAAACTCTCTCTGTGACTCTGTGAGTCAGCGTAATCAGCAAAAGAGTGCTTATAAGATGCCTAACTCACCAACACCGTAGTCTATTGATTATAGTTTATATATAGTTCCTGAACTCAGGAGTGAGTTCTGAGGGAACTCCTGAGTTCCCTTCTCACTCCTTATATTCATCAGGGATGTGTGAGACAAGGTGACTAATTGATTTAGTACTGCCCTTGCTACTCTGCAACAGAAATAACAGTCTGTTAAACTAAATATACTGTATTAATGTCAAACACTTCTTTTCTGGGTCTAAGATATTATACAGCCACTAACTGTGGTTGCAGTCCCAGCAGATGGCAGCACTAGTGTATCGATGATGGCAAGTTGTGAACATAGAAGCTGTAAAGTCAGATGAATTACAGCTGCATTAACCAGCGTGACTCTGCGTGGGAAATAAACAGTTTGTTGTACACTGCGTCAGAATGAACTAGAACACAACCACTCGAACAAAGCAGAGCATCACATTCAGCACAGGCGAGTGAACGCCAAACCACAACAAAAGGCGGTCGCTGTTAGCATAGTTAGCGACACTGAAACTACACTGTGTGGGCACGGCATAAAGTGCATGTGTTACATTTAAATTGTGTATCAATTATTGAAGAATGTGATTATTAGAATGCAGATCTAATGAATGATGTTAACCTCTCATTACTGAATTCATGCCGAACTAACTGCCTGTGTCACAAACTCAACCTAACTTGTCTGAACACATGTCAGAATAGTAACTGCAATTGGATAAACTGAGATGCCCCCCCCCACCCCCCAACGTAACTTCACAACAGTCATTAAAGGATTTGAACTTAATTAGTTTTAGATTACTGCCGCAGTACACAGTTTAAAACCACAACTGCAAACAGTCATTTGCAGTCTCAGTTGTTTGGTAAAGAATGCTTTAGCACTGATCCGCCAACGATGGACTCACCACTAGACATCCCTAACAAACCAATAACAATTTTTAAACGCATTTTATTTAGATTTGTAAAAGGACCGTTATAGATTTGGATAGATCTCTCCCAGGCCAAGCAAAAGAAACACAATGTAAAAATTATGTAAACATAGCAGTTGTGTTGTATGATCATACAGCAGACTGATTAGAACAATATGTTTTGATAGTGTATGGAGTACTTACTAGGACCAGTGAAGCCTGGGGCTGCCGATGCTTGCATAGCCTCCCTTCTGTAGTCCCTGTCCTTGGGGAAACTGTTGACAACAGCAGTCTTTGTTGCCTCCTTTTGCCTCTGTTCTCTATAAAACACATACAACACCGACTAACCATGCAGCATTCTCTCTGTGACAACATTGTGACAAAGTTCCAGCATTTAAAATGAAATACATTTAGCTGTAGTGATTTTAGCTACCTCTCCAGCCATTCTTTGGGTTTCTCCCACTGGGACACTTCTGTCCTGCAGTTGTAATAGTATTTCTTTCCAGAGGAACTGATGTGCTCTGACCAGTCGTCACCAGGTTCGTAAGGCTGAGAAAAGAAATATTCAGGAACACAAGGCCAACGAGACAGAAAGCAATTTTGCGTGCGTGTGTGTCTGTGTTGGGTGGGTCTGATGCAAGAGCTTGTAATGCAATCTGAAAAGTACAAGAGATATTGGGATGAAAGCAGAAAGCCTAGGAAGGCGGTCTGCAGAGAAGCTTTGTAAGTGGGAGGGAAGGCTTATTCTAGAGACGGCTTTAATTGTTAAGGCACCAGACTGAAACTGGTTGCTTTTTAAAACATTGCAGTATTGTCACTAAAGTTTTGCGCTTCATTTCTAACATTTAGAAATTACTTTACAACATAATCCTGCATTTCCATCATGCATTACTGTGCCATTGTTTGGATCAATATTGTGAGGTAAAGGTACAGAAAAAAAACACAATTTTAAAGCTTATTACTCAAAGAGTGGAAATAACTTTAAAAACAGGAGTATGAGTCTAAGTGAATTGTGCTTTAAGAATGTTAGAGGGGAACTTAAATTAAATGCAAATACAAGAAACTTATTTTCAAGCCTGTGAAAGTACAGATAAGCAGGTACTACTGCCAGGAAACAATTACCTCTATTGCACAGGATAAACAGTGTTTAGTCCATTACAGCCTCCTGCGCTAAGGAAGAGCAATACTTACTGTGTCTGAAGTCTTGCTGGGGTTAGAATGTGAGTTGGAGCTATGAAGGGAACTGTGGTTGTGAGAATTTTCCTGTGGAGAATAACTGGTCCCTGCAATGAAACACAAGCAGAGGGAGAGATCCATGAGAAACAGAAAACAATCAAAAAAAACAATAAAATGCCTAACTCACTGACATAACTGTGAACGCCTGGTGTCCTGAGCAGAGCAACAGTGTACATATTTTCATCTCTACCCAGCTATTATTAGATGCTACAAGAGTGTGCATTTTGGGATAATATGCTCTAACATTTTAAACTGCTTTGTATGTCAGTGAGGCAGACCACTGCATGTGACAGACAGCCTCTGGAGATTACCATTTTTGTACATACAACACAAGGAGTGAATGACTCAGTGAGCATCACTCTGCATAGAGTAGATTCTTTTTTTTTTTTAGACTCTACACAAAAATGGATTTAAAATAAAATAATCAATAGGACCACTTGTTAGTGCCAATGGACACACTGCTAGCGGACCGCAATCCGTTCTGGTAGTAAACAGCGGAAAGTCTCAGCCCAGCGTAACATTACCTCAGCAAGGTGCAGCGCCGGGTGAAAAGGCGCTACCTATAACCCTGCATTAGGCTGAAAAATCCAAACAAACCTATTAAAGAGACAGGAAGATCCAGAGATGCTGCCTTCTTGCGAGCCACTCCACATACTCTCCTCCCACTGAAGCGCCTCAATTTTCAACTGAAATCCTCTCATGGGTCACAGAAAACCCTTCAGCATGCTTCTTATTCTTCTTAAAATTAAGTTTGAATTTACTCACAAGTATGTATAGTATGCATATTTATATAAATATACTTATTTATATAATTTGAATTAAAACTGGTAATAGGAGGTGGTTAGTTTTGATATTACTCATTACTGTGACCTAAACTTACTGCCCTTGTATTTGTGTCCCAGTGGCAAGTGGGTCACAAATTGGCATTAGCACTTTACATATGACTGGGTAGCATTAGTAATTTATAGCCACCAGCCTGCGTTGTTTGTTTGTTGAAACAAATTTTCAAGGAAATGAATCACTTTCTCTTGTGTTTTGATGAGAGTGAACATGCTTCCAGCCTGGAAAACCTCACATTTTCAGACGACTGGGGGGAGAAGGGTCCTATGGGATTCTGGTTTTAAATGGGCCGCAGGACTCTTGACTTTGGGAACCACTACTTTAAACTATTATCCAAATACTTTAAGTCAACCATGGCTCAGATAGGTTTTTAATATTGACAATACTCATTAAATCAAATCACTTGTAAGCACACTCAGAGAGATTTATATTCTGTGATCATCTTTAACATTTTTACAAATATTCTTTGGTAACTACATCCTAGAACTGAAAAGATTTTATCTATAGTAAACAAATTAGAGGAAGTACATACTGCACTCTTGTACGGTGTATACTACATAATATCTTTCTATTTATAAAGTCTATAACAATAAGCCAGATATACTGCATATGTACAAAGTATTTGCATCATATTATACTCGTGTGCACAGGAATATGACTACACAATGCAACTATACTACATAATCTCTTTATATCAATGTATTATGTATAACATCACTATAATCATAAGGCAACTATGTACAAAAAATGCAACCACGCTGTTGACATTTGAGCAATATTGCTGAGCAGCAGGTATGGCTTTAATATTGCTCAATAATGAGTCAAATGAACTGGCCTGTATTAGACAATGTTCGGCCAATCAGAAGTTGGCATCAAAAGCTAAATCAATAAGGCTGTTGCCTAGAACTGATGTTGCTATGAACAGACTGGCTTGTTATCTAGAAATTTAGGATTCTCCAGTTCTTCACTATCTAGCTACTGCCAGCTGTTTAGTGACCTAAGTCAGCTGCTAGCTATGTGGGATCCCCGCTTTCTCAATTTCAGTCAATAATGGCCAAGTAGGTATAGCCAGTAACACAGCACAATATGATCGCATGTTTAGGCTAAGCCAATCAGACATGAGAAAGAAGCTATCATAGCATTAGCAGCCTGAAATGTTCCATGTTGTTTACTCGCCACTTCAGATAAGTACAGCCAAAGTTTACAAAGGCTACTAAACATCCCGGAATATGAAAATTGTGTTGCATATATTTGAAGCGTAAAAAACACATGGTTCTACTGCTTGTGGTTTATATATAACAACAAAGAGTCACCTTGAGGTACATATGTGAGGTTTTGCCCTTCCCATCTATAGGCCAGAGAGGCAAAACCTCAGAGATGGATGGACGGTATGACAACAACATCCTCCCACTTTATTCTTTGCAAGAGGATGAAAACCTAACTTCAGCCACAAGGAGTCTTGCAATAAATGGTTAAACATCATGGTCTCAGCCACAGTCTGATCATGATTACATGAAGTGCGAGAGAACATTCAGACAGCCTAAATATACACACAAGAACTGAGCTGGATGAAGTTTGTTGATAAAATAAAACTATTCATGAAATTATTTCTTAAGGTTAATTTTTACTGCACCATACTCACACAGCCGTCAACTCTAAATATTTTTTCCTTTGAACTGTACTGACCTCCAAGAACTATGTAGCCTGATCTCTAAAAAAGTAAAAATATTTAATATATGTAAATGTTTATTTGAATGGAAATTCTAATGGTATGGTGTCCAATTCTGTTTTTGGATCCAGTTGTTGTAAAGGTGGGTTAACGTATTCCAGTTAATGTTAGTTAACCTCACTTTGTTTTGTCAAATCATCAAACTTTCCATGAAAATGTTTTCTCCAGCATTTTTACTTCCAAATCCTGGATTTTTAAAGATGAAGAATGTTACCTCCTTAAAACAGTTTGAAATAGCTTGGTGATGAGAACAAAAAATGAAAAATTTCTGCCCATTTCCACATCCTGCATATATCAGATCAGGTCTCGATTTCAAGAAAACCTTACCTTGAAGGTTGTTCAAACTCAATTTACTCTGTTTAATTAGATGCAATCTACTTCTGTGGGTGCACATTGTTTGCTTTAATGATAAAAAAAATAAAAATTTCACACAAGTGAAAATGGGTTTCAAACAGGGTTAAATATTCAAGAGGGAACACTCAACAAGCTTTCACAAAATATTTCCCTCTACACCTCCCAAACAATCACCAAGACTAATTGTACTAATACTTCTACTCACAGATAGAGCTCCATTTTATTATATGTTAAGTGTAATCCACGCGTAAGCACACAAGTGCGTGCGTGCACACAGACACACTTCACATCACTAAATTGACACAGGTGCAGGTAAAACAAGTCAACAAGCAGATAATGCCAGCAAATATTAATGCTAGTTGTGAAAAGAAAAACCCTTCAAATGACAAAGTTTTAAGCATTAACCAACTAATGGTGTAATGTAGAGGTACAGTCTTCAACATGAAATGATACATAAAAACTTCTAAATTCATGTAGAGTTCAGAGTGTTTCAGCCTGAAACTGAAACTGCCAGTCTAAACTGGCAATAATCCACTTTGATTAATTACGAAGCTTTTGTAGCCCTTACAGTCAGTTATGGTCACATTACCCATCTATTCTTCACTTAATATCCCCCCCGGCACACCCACACACACCATGATCCAAATCGCACTCAATCACACACACAGACCGAAGGGATAAGCTTGTGTTTGCAAATGCACAATCTCCTAAATCCTTGTTTAAATTAGAACTGGACAACAACACGATAAAGATAATTATCGTGAAATAACTTTTCCTCCATAGAAGGGTACGAGCAGATATTTTGGCTATTTAAAGTCCAAAGAAGCAGAGAAACAGCAAACTGTGTTGAAAGCATGTTGCAAAGCCAGGTGACGACATGAAGCAGTGCTTGCACTGTGCACTTGACCGTTGTGATGCAGACACAAGGCAAGACTTTGCAGTCCCAGACATTTTCTCCTATACAGTGTCTTACAACATAAAATGAAGCGACAGTGATATCACGAATGCAACAGCTTACTGCACTGCAGAAGACATGCCAGTAAGCACAGTCCAACATGCTGGATTTAATGTTGGATGTAACTGACCCTTGCTACCAATTTCCTGTGCCACAAACAAGACGGCACTTCCTCAGCTACACAGTGTAGAAAGGTAGTTAATCAGCTGTGTCATACTTTGGTACCACACTGGATTTGTGGTCAATTCCCACATCTTATCCACTGATGGTCTCACTTATTTAGACAGTAATTCTTATGACACCCCCCCACCCATTTTTCCCCCTTTCTTCTTTGCACCTTGGAGCATAAGCAGACCACAACTGAGTGTATGTCAGTGTGGTTGTGTCCTTTGGTTACACATGAAAGTTATGTACAGAATGTTTTTTGTTTTTGTTGCTTCCCGACCATATTAAAACATCAGAATCTAGACAAAATAAATGATACAATATAATTTTTTAAAATGTTATCTTTTATTAATACTTTATTTGAAACTGAGAAAAAATGTAGTTGATTAGAAATGTAACCTTGTGTTTTCACCTTGATCACTGTTCCAATAATTTCAATAATTTTAATTTACCGTATTTTTCGGACTATAAGTTGCTCCAGAGTATAAGTTGTACCAGACAAAAAATGCATAATAAAGAAGAAAAAACCATATTTGTCGCACCAGACTATAAGATGCACTTTTCAGAAAATTTATTTGATAAAATCCGAGACCAAGAACAAACATTTCATCTTGAAAGGCAATTTAAAATAATAATGAATTAGAGAACGACAGGGCGAATAGGCTAACGTAGCACATTCAGTTACGTGACGCATAGACAACAAATTGAGTACGAGCCTGGTATGTTCACATAACAGTTATTCAGATAACTATAGCATAAAGAACATGCTAACAAGGTTACCAGACCATCAACTCACACTGAATTCTTTATCCTTAGTGTCACATAAACAACTCTGGAGGCAGACGAAGCAGCGCTTCCTCTCTGCGTCGCTTTTGTTAGACTGGTCGTCAGTTGCAGTTCTAATTATTCCGGCCTTTCAGTTTGAAAAATAATGAACATGTGAAGTTATATAATAATGTGTTGAGATGGTTCGCGCAGCCTTCTCTTTCCTCATGTGTGCAGAGGAAAATCGAGACGTGACTCCACTTCTCTTTAGCCTTCAGGCATATATATTGAACATAAAAGGCTTCATAAAGCACATCTCCTCCATATGAACTACGCGGGCGAAGACGACACTGTCACAAGAACGTAATGTCGTCACAGTCTGACGTACTGTAGTGACGACCAGAATTCTCCAGCTACCATAACAATGAGTAAGCGCGTTAAGACAATGAGTCTTAACACTGTTAATAATTTCACATATTAGTTGCTCTGGAGTATTAGATGCACCGCCCACCAAACTATGAAAAAAAAACTGCGACTTACAGTCCAGAAAATATGGTAATCTGTCCTGAATCCTTGCTACAACTGTGGTGGGCCCAAACACTTTATTCTAGCAAAGCAACAATTTGAACTTTTCTGCACCTGTTTATTGTGAAAATGTCTGCATTCTCACATGCATGCGTCTTTATTTTGGAATTATAATCAGAAACATCCAAACTATGTTACTGAGGCTGACTGCGAAAAAAGCAAAGTTCAGATTACTCTAACTCAGAAAATGTCAGATCACAACTTGCTTGGTTTTTAGGCATTTTAAGGAAAAATGTCCTAAAGTTGGACAATTCTGTCTCTGGCACTCTCTTTTTTAACTTCAGGCTCAGATTCAGGGGTAGCATGACCTAGGGCTGGGCAATAAACTCAGTACTTTAAGGACATTGCCCGAATTACATTAATACTATTGAATACTGATTCAGAATAAATCAATCAGTGCAAAATTTCAGTACCAGAGAGCAACTGGTTTAGAGGAAGAATAAAAATGAGCACATGTGATATCACTCCAACCAAGACCAACAAACACGCTGGGCGACTCCACACACACACACACACACACAAAATACTTTCTGCCACACTTATAGCACAAAACGTAAAGCTGCTCATGCCAACACATCTAATCTGATGGAACAACTCGTCAAACACAAACAGCCTGAAAGCTAAATTCACCACAGGACTCGCAGCTAAAGTCTCCCGCTAATGTGAACCCATGGATTATGATGAAACTTCTAGTGGGACCCTGTCAGCTTGTCCAACATCTTCTGCAGATAATTACGTAGTTGGATAAGTTGTCATAGAAACGGAGCTTTTTCACAGTGTTGGTTGATTTTTTTTTAACTTTGCATTTTTAAACTGGCTGCACTGATAGTTCTTATCATTTTACTTATGGGAACGAAACATTATGTGGGACCGTATGTGAAAAACCTTAGCATGCAACCATGACTAATAGCAGTCTGACATCATTATTTAATACAGTAGTTTGCATATACAGTGACACCAACATCACAGACATCGTCAGACAGTAAACCAAGGCAGCTAGTGTAATGTGTCAAGTGTTGTAATTGAATACCAAAGTGTTTCAAGAAGTATGGCCTGAAGAGAAATTACTGAAATAATAATAATAAAAGAGTAGAGTACTGATAAATAGTACCACTGTGTCCCTGTTTTTTTTATTGAGGGGACAAATGCATTCGTTCTAAATACTGTGGCAGAGGCTGGAGTGATCACCTGCAACACTGCCCAGCTGAATGTAGTGACAGTTGGTTGCATTGTTATAATGTGTCTGTATGTTTGTAACACATATACTTGTGTGACTTTTATTCAAATAGCAATGCACTTTGTAACTCCGTGTGCTATACATAACGTTTTTATTATAAAAATATAACATTGCTGCTATTGAGAGGATGCACACCAACGAGTTTATTTCCTAAACACCAACAGCAACCACACGAACGCCTTCCGTCTCTTTTCTCTTTTTCTGAGATGATGGTTCAATGTAGCCACTGCCAGCACGCACTCATTTAGACACTTTTGTGGCCTACATGAAACTACAGGTAAACAAATTATATTTAATATGAATCAGGTAAAAAATAAATCACCTTCAATGGCAAGCTACTCCAACCATTGAAGATCCCTGAGATCATGTTCCAACACCACCATGCTGTTAGCAGTCTCTCTTCAGGTTGGAAAGTCTAAAGTTGTGAAAATGTGTGAGCATTGCCAACACAGCACAACAACATACAAAGCAATGCCAGCCAAAAAAAAAAGAAAAAGTGTCGTCAGACAATCACCAAGCAAGCAATCAACCCCAAAACTACAGTTACACGATGGTCACACGCAAGTAACTGACAAAGCTGCATCTCCTTAAAGGCAGAGACTTGGGTTGTAGCAAGAAAATTATTTCCCTCAGCTTCTCACATTACTTAACCGAGGGCATGTCAATCAACACTAGGGGTGGGCGATATGGCTAAAAACTGTATCACGATATAAGTACTTCATATTGGTCGATAGATAATTATTGAAATTTTTTTGGACCTATTTAAAATAAGGACTAGTAGAAAAATATGCTACATTTAAACATTTTATTTCAACATTATTTAAACAATTATTTATTTCAAATTTAACCTTCCTCAGAAATGGCAACAAAGCCATGAAAAACACTCAAATAAAAAAAATATCCTTATCCTTATATATATTAGTGTGGAATACCTTTCCATAGTGGTCTGTTGCTGCAGTCTCGCAACAGTAGATGCTGGTTGCTAATGAACTCGGCTGAGCTTCAAAGGGTGGGATCAGCTAAGGTGGTAAACAATTTAGTCGTATTGCCGG
>VOQJ01043273.1:0-17432 GCA_015052665.1 Apistogramma diplotaenia
ATTATACATACTTCCGTTAAGCAGTATAATTAGTAAACATTGCATCAATTTTCATTGTTATGCAGACAACACACAGCTTTATATATCTGTGAAGCCAGATGATACACATCAGTTAGCTAAACTGCAGGAATGTCTTAAAGACATAAAGGCCTGGATGACCTCTGATTTCCTGCTTTTAAATTCAGAAAAAACGGAAGTTCTCGTACTCGGCCCCACAAACCTTAGAAACATGGTGTCTAACCAGATTCTTCCTCTGGATGGCATTACCTTGGCCTCCAGTAACACTGTGAGAAATCTTGGAGTCATGTTTGACCAGGATTTGTCCTTCAGTGCACATATTAAACAAACATGTAGGACTGCTTTCTTTCATTTGCGTAATATTTATAAAATTAGAAACATCCTGTCTCAGAGTGATGAATCGACTGAAAGGGAGCGAACAGTTATGTTATAACGTCTGTTCCCTGAAGGAGAGGAATGAGGTACAACATGAGGCTGCGGCTATCGAACTGAGGGATGACTGTGATGACAGGGTGTATATGTGCAGGTGGGGCATCACATAGGTCAACACAGGTCATCTGCCTTAAAAGGCGGAAATAGAGGTGTCTTCACCCAGGACATTCGGGACGAGATATCCCATACTGTAGGTGTTGTACATCGTTCCTCTCCTCTGGGGAACAGAAGTTATTGACATAACTGTTCGTTTGTTTCTTTATGTTAGCAGCAGGCAAACAATACAAAACTAGCATTAGCTTGCTAGCGTAATGGCTAACAGTGTAAATAAATTTAAATCTAAAATTATCAAAAGCTCAGAACTTGCCTTGCCTTAGTTTTTCCATCCATCGTCAACGCATTTATGAAGTCCTAGCTTCCTGCGAAACATTTTCTCTTATATCTCCTTCACTTCTTACCTGACGTGCTAAGCAGCAGTGTGATTGGTTCTCGTGAATATTTTAGATACTTATTGGCTCACAAATATAACCTTTTAATACTAAGTTAAAGCTTGATTTGCAGCTAGAATGTTCTTCTTTTCTGAATTAAATGGCCAGAGTTGCATTTACTTGAAAGAAAACCTCTTAGATATTGTTAAGTTGTCAGAGAATAAGAATATGAGAATAAGTCAGTCTCATCAAAAATGTAAACTAGAACCTTAGTCTGGCAATAAGTCAGGCTTGCTCCTGGTGGGTGTTGGAATCTGTCATTCTGTTTCTGCAGATAATGTGGTTCAGTTGGCTTCATGAGGTACACTGGAGTGGTCCGCAGCTGAGTATGAAGCAGCAGGAATGAGAATTAGCACCTCCAAGTCTGAATCCACGGTCCTCAGCTTGAAAAGGGTGAAGTGCCCACTCTGGGTCAAGGACGAGTTGCTGCCCCAGGTGGAGACTTTTAAGATTGACAGATGGATTGGGGTCACAGCTGCAGTGGTGAGTGTAAATGAGTTTTCTCCCAAGGGTCAGAGTAGAGCCACTAATTCTCCACAGCCAGCTGAAGTGGTTTACACGACACCGGTTTCATTTTGAAACTGCGTCGTTTTGATGCATTTTGGCCTCCTGTTCACACGACAACTGAGTGAAAACGATGCGCTCTGAAAACGGGTCCAGAGTGGTGCGTCTCGAAAACGCTCCGGCTTGCGTTTTCGTGTAAATGGACAAAAACTACGCCACAGTTTTCTGCGCATGCGCAGATTCACAAGTACTTCGTGTGCTGCTCAGTCTTCTAAACTTAACAGCCCTTCTTAAACAACATGTTCATTTGCTACACCATCATGTTTTATCCTGCACAATCACTGCGAGGCCGCACACGAGGCTGTGGATGCACAATGTGGGCGTAATGCCGCGGAGATCGACCGCGACTTGCAGCCCAAACTATCTCACAGACTGAAGGGAAACGCATCCCGCGCATCCTACTGAGTCCCTCCACGCATGCGCGTATCGCATAAACAAGCTGTGCGAAATAAAAACAACGCCAACTTGTGGCCTGGTAATGGGAACTACATCGTTTTTGCCGTTTGAAGCGGCTCTGTGTAAACGCGGATCGTTTTAGAAGCGGCTTCGTGTAAACGGGGCCTGAATAGGATGCCTCCTGGGCACCTCCTGGGTGAGATGTCCCAGCCATGTCCTACAGGGAAGAAGCCCCAGGGTAAACCCAGGACATGCTGGAGAAATTATATCTCTTGGCTGGCATGTGAAAACCAGATAAGCTGGAGGAGGTGGCTGGGGAGAGGGAGGTCTGGGCTTCTCCGCTTAGGCTAGTGCCCCTGTGATCTGGCCTTGGGATAAGTGGAAGAAAATGTATGGATGGATGAATGGAGTTGTAGAGAATTTATTTTTTACTCTGTGACACAGAGTAACAGAAACAAGTGTTAGTCTCCTGGATGTTTAATCTGTTTTCTGATAATTACATGGAGATAACGTAAAAAAAATGCATTTTTGGTAAGCTTTCAAGGGTCATGTCACCATGTCTATAGGTGTCTGGTCAAACCAAGTAAGAGAATATGAAACGTCTCTTTTTTATCTACATTTTGATACCAAGTTTGTTTTCTAAAAGACTCAAAGATTCTGAGGGGTTCATGTTGAAGTATTCAGTGATTTTTCCCTCATTCATAGATTACTAGCTATCGTTAACCCTGTACTCAAGTTTCTTCTTTTTTTTTAGGAACTTTTTGATGTAGAGTTTCACTATGTAAATATTTTTTTTAAAAAGTACAACAATTATTTAAGCCCAGGTCCTCAGTGACTCAAGTCAATAAATGTCTTTTGGGATCTAATATTACATTTAGTGTTTGGATGTTCTCTGGTAAAGATGTGGCCTGCATGTTCATGGGTGCTGCTCACCCAAATAAAAAAGGTGCTATTGTGTGACTGACATACTTTGGTTCAGATAACTAGATAAGCAGAAGCTCAAAGAAGTACATTCCACATGCAGGTGGTTACTTGTCACTGCCTTGAAGCTCACTGTTGAACTGAACCATGTACGCACAGTTCTTCTTTTTATTGACCACCCACATGCTGTCTGATGTAGTGATGTATGGTTGTATAATTAAATGAAATTGGACATTTCTTAATTACTTAAATAAACTGATTCTGAGTGTAACAGAGCAGATGTCTTTATGTCCGATACCAATATTTTATATTTAGGTAACTGCTGATACTGATAGAAATCCAATTTTTTTAAAATTGTTTTTAAATACATGCATTGTACATAAGTCAGCAGCCTCTCACACAACAATCAGTCTATCACCTGAAGCCTGCTGTTCCTATGGAAAAAGGTGATGCATTGGCTTATGGCATGTTGCAAATTTCATTAGGGCTGCAACAATAATAATAAGACGAAGACAGCTAAACGATGTTTAATGGATCGGATTGTATTTTTTTTTTTTTATTCCTTCCCGACATCCAATACAATAATTTAGGTCAGAATCGGACCGATTCCGATACAGAATATCGGATCGGTGCATCCCTTGTCCATTGCTAAGTTAATCTTTTAAAAATCAGACTGAATGTTAAAAATGGTTTTACTACCTTGAGTGAGAAGTTTTTAGCAGCCCCTAACTGGGGACCAAGTAAAATGTTTTTCAGTCCAGTGCAAGTCCATGGCAGTAACTGTTTAGTCAAAAGTTATGAAATTTGGCACACTTACTCAAGACAGTCTCATTATCATTTTCACCAAGTTATGTGATGCTGCTTTGAGCATTGGAGCAAAGTTCAACTTGCATTTGCAACCGTAGCATGTGAACCATGCAGCCAATGTGGAAATTCAGGTACTATTGGATTTTCTGGAACTACTTGAGTTCAACAAACCCTCTGATGTAATTTTTCCACTACCATCTTGAAGTGTACATATCATGGATATATACGCATATTCGATTTTATGGAAATTCTTTAGAAGTTTTCACAGGTCACAAAGTTTGTTCACCAAAATTGACTCGAATCATCTTCAGGCCAAGCCTCACAGAAGTTATGGATTTTCCAAAGTGCTTGTTCATCAGAGCTCGTCAAAGTTGTTGACAAAGTCGCCAAGCAGGATCTGAGCTCATTTTTCAGCAACGCTTTACTCTATCAAAACCAAACTTGGTACATAGACTTGGGGTGGCTGTAGCTCAGATGATGGAGCAGGTCACCTACCAATCAGAAGGCTGGGACTTCGAATCCATGCCAAAGTATCCTTGGGCAAGATGCTAAGCCCCAAGTTTCTCTCTGACGCGAGCGTTGTGGCCATCTTCCTGATGTACTTATGGATATTGGTTGTTTCATTTAGGATAGTGGTTCAGACACTCACTTATACTTGGCCTCCTTTCTTCTGCTTAGTCTGCTCCAAGTTGTTGTTCTTCAGGAAGTGAAGTCACTGCTGAGCAGCAGAGATGAGGTCACCAAGAAACCTGAAGGTATAGACCCCCTCCACACACTTACCGTTGATGTAGATTTTGTAACATCTGCTTCCTTGTATTTCTGGAATTTCTCTGGATGACATTTGAGTTTCACTTCCTTATTACAGAACTGGTAACGAGTAAAACTGGTAAATTGTTATTTTAGTCATAATTACTGTAGTCAAAAGAGGTCTGACACTTCCTTATGCACTAATTTATATTTGGAGGTATGGCTTACCTGAACTGACACTGCTTAGTTTTTCTTTACTTCCTTTTTTTTTAATTTCACAGGAATGTGAAATCATAAATGAATCTATGTTCTTTGCTGTATCACAATATTGTGGTAAATGGCAGAATGTGGACTTTGTTTAATGATTCTGAAACTACAGACGAACGCAGATCTAAAGTTGGGTCGCAGACTTTGTAAGCACGGTTGAATCTCTGTTTGTGTAAATGCGGTCCGAGCCCAGAGTCCCTGTTTGTTGACTGGTAAATACCTGCTCTGTTTAGGCCAGCAGTCTCCAAAACCAAACCGAACCCTTTCAGGGATGACTCCAGTGGGTGGACCCTGTCTCCGTGGCATGTCAACCAGATCTTGCCGACAGACCAGGTTTCCTCAATGAACTGTGGCTAGAGTGTTTATGTGGTTACTTGCTCTCACAGTAGACGCTGTGTGTGTTTCAGAATCTGGTCTGTGTGTTTTTATGTCTTAAGGGGCTTATATAGTGCAATGTAGCATAGCTGTGTTATCTAGCCACAGCTAAATATGAATATGGAAGCTTTCTTTAGGTACCACACTAAGATGGCAACCTAAGTTCATGATCAGAGTTAAACATTAAATTCATAGCACATGCAGGTTAAAAAAATCAAGAGACAGAGACAAGGTCGAAGACGCAGATGTAAAAGAGATGAAACAAAGACCGATGTAGAGAATGGAAAAATGAGAGGAGGAAGAAAGAGATGAAAAGAGAGGAAAGAGACAGAGAGGGAAGAAAAGAGGGGCTTCCAATATGCTCCTAATTCTGAGTTTGATGCATCTCATGCAAATCTAAATGATCTCTGAGCATGAATGCTTTAAAAGAGCGCTCAGAGGGTTTCCATGAAAGAATACTGGTGCTTTCCAAGTATGCCGATAACCTCAACAATCACATAAAGGTGATTGCACAGAGTGCTTGTGTCCACTGAGGTCCTTTTTTACATTGAAGCCTTCACATGAATGGAGGGGAAGCTTGCCTGCACACAAACCAGATACTCGTGGACTCTACTGAAGTTCATTAACATCAGTACCTTATCGATATTGGAATAAAAGGCATGACAGATCCTCCACTTTCTTAAGTCCCTGTCAATCTGCATAGCGCTGTTCCTTTTTGAAATGTGACCATCAACTGCAACTTCCTGTCAATTCACCTAGCTCTTTTTGAAATGCTCTTAGGCCACAGCATCATACACTCCTGTCCTTGTGACAGGTCCGATCAATAATGGTAAATGGACTAGTTCTGATATAGCACTTTTCTACTCTTCAGAGCACTCAAAGCGCTTATACAACACGTTTACATTCACCCATTCACACCACATTCATTCAAGCACTTCCAACTAAGCTTTTTTTTTTTTTAAGTATATTTTTTGGCCTTTCATGGCTTTATTGACAGTTGCGTAAGTGGAGAGACGGGGAAGACATGCGGGAAAGGGCGACAGGTCGGGAATCGAACCTGCGCCGCCCGCACCGCCACGCGGCCACCCTGGCGCCCAGCGAAGTGTTTATTATCTAACAATCACGCACATTCATACTCCAACGCGGAGAGCAACTTGGGGTTCAGTATCTTGCCCAAGGGTACTTTGGCATGTTGCAGGAATCGAACCGCCAGAGTATACACAGATACAGAGTATATGGTTCCAGTGTATGTATGACTACTAATACTACTAATAAATGCATATTATGACTACTAATGGGAATAAGAAAACAACAAAGCCCTAAAGTCTGCATCGCGGTACAGGCTCCTGTTGTCACGGGAAAATAGTTATCTGGGGAGTCGACTCTGAAAGTGTTTCATAAAACTGAAATTTAGATTTCGTTTAGTGTGAAAGCTGTAATTTGAAACATTTGAACTTCGTGTGTTCTAGGTTACCTTCAGGAGGCCTACCTGTGGACCAAGCAGGTCCTGTCCATCATGGAGAAGTCCATGGTTCTTCTGCAAGATGTGACTGACGGCTCCCTGTATGAAGGAGTAGCCTATGGGACTTAC
The DNA here is from genome assembly GCA_015052665.1 of Apistogramma diplotaenia. NCBI lineage: Eukaryota > Metazoa > Chordata > Actinopteri > Cichliformes > Cichlidae > Apistogramma > Apistogramma diplotaenia. The sequence continues at coordinate 6,607 of VOQJ01043273.1, forward strand.
ACCACCCGCTCTCTGTTCCAGTACATGTTCCTGGTCCAACGCCACTTTGCCATCGGCCACTTCAACCACCCCTGGCTCCTTAAGCACTTTGCCTTTCTGTACAGGACCGTCCTGCCAGGTAACAGTGGCACCATGTGCTTGTTTATCTGATACTGATACTGAAATGGCTATAGTCAAAATAAACAGTCAACAACCTGTGAGGAAGTTGAGGAAGAGTGGCTGACACATCTAGCTAATGCCTGCTAGAATACCTCCAGCCAAAAGCTTCATTATATTAGCTTTATATGACCTGCAACACTGGAGAGCACCCTCTCCTCTGAACTGATATGGGGTATGCATGCGTATAGTTATTACCTTTCTGGAAGTCTGTCAAAGCTCTGAGACTCGCAGGGATCTGTGGTGTCCTGGGGTTTTTGTCAGGAGGTCAGGAGGAGAGTAGCAGTGGGAGGAGGAGCCCCCAGGTCGGACTCTGGCGTTTCACAGCCCATTACTAACAGTTTCTGTATTGTAGCTGAGCAGCAATTCTGCACCCAGAAAGCACCTCTAATTACACCGGCCAGGAGAGCCTCAGATTCAGAGCCACAATAGCAGCTTTCTTCTCCATCCAGACAGGAAGACAAGGCCAGATTATCCTCAGCTGACCTCAGAGCTGCCTGAATGATTGCTGTCTCCTCACTAACTATCTGTGTTTTTGGCTTTTACAGTTGGCATGAAGTAACAAAGTAACAAACACAAAAAGGGGGATATTTCTTCTTTTGAACTACTTAGAACACATAGAGGTGTGTATACTGTAGTATGTATATTGATCAGCCTAATACCTGGGTCATCTGTAAATTTCCTAACTTAGGAAAGGAAGCTTTTTTAATGGCACCAGAAAAGGAAAGGCGACAGGGAGACCGAGAGTCCAATAAATGAGGAGCAGTTCTGAACAAAAGCTCTGAATGACAACTGGGAGACAGCTCGGAGCAATGAGGGGGCTCAAGACAAAGGAGACCCTCCTAAAGCTGGCAGAGATGGCGTCAAAGGCCCTCAGGTTGCATGGGGGGAGGCTGATGTCGCAGATGTGTAAAGGCTTTGTCCTGCTGGTGAAGGCGAGATCCACTTGCTGTGATGGAGAGGACCTTTAGGGCTCTGAACACTCTGCCTCAGGGCCCATAGTAGTCTTTGGTGACAGGGATTTTGGCCACACTTTATCTGGACACTCAGCATTCTCAGTTCTCAGTGACTGGGGCTGCTCAGCAGGGTTCACAGTCTCCCCTAATGACTAGGGGTGCTTGGCAGGGCACGCAATCTCCTCTGAGGATGGGAGTGCTCTGGGTTGTCACGACCCTTAGGACACTGGGGCTGTCCAGCGGGATGTGCAGGCTTCTCAGGACATAGGGGTGATGACTGGGACTGTAGCAGCTCTGACTCAGGTTACTCAGGTTGCAGAGATTTCACAGTCTCCTCTGGAGGCTCGAGCTGAGACTGTGGAGCTGCTTTCACCCTCGGAACAGCAGGGTGCACAGTCTCAGGAGAACACAAAGTTCAATCTCCAGATGAATTTGCTCTGAAGAGCAGAACACACTGTTCTGGATGGCTGGATTGTCAGTTCATTTGGCAGTTGCAGTGTAACTTCCATTTTCATTGGAAAAAAAATACATTAATCCCGAATTTACTTCACGGACTCGCTGTTTCGCAGATTTTCAATAAAGATTAGTTTAAAATATTTATCGCGGATTTTTTGCTGTTTTGTGAGTCTTTGCTGTACTCCTTCACATGCGTAGTACGTGTTGTACAGTAATGTATACATTTGATGAATTTTCCATTTTAAGAAAAATCACCAAATGTATAAACATATATTAAAAATATTATTTCTAACACTAAAATAATTTTACCCAGCGGCCGCTTGAGACGCTACTCGCCGACGTGAGAATGTAAACACATGAAATGTTGACTGATGGAAAGCGACCAACCAGAGAATGCTGCTCTGTATACCAGTCTCTGATTGGCTCAGTAACCGTCACATCTTGTTTTCTTTTGTTCGCCCTCGGCTACCCCCTCCGCTCTTCCATTTCACATTATTAAGGTTATTAAGGGAATTGGAAATTGTTATGCAGGCTTATTGCCAGAAAAATATTTCAGCATGGCGTGTTTGTGCGGGGTGTTAGCATTAGCATGCTAATGCTAATTAGCAAGCTAATACTAACCGCTGGGCCGGTGAAATCCTCAGCCCGGCGCAACTTCAGAGCACTCAAAGCGCTTATACAGCATGTTAACATTCACACCACAATCAATCGAGCACTTCCATGTTTAACTAAGCTAAGTGCTTATTAGCTAGCATTCACACGCACTCGCACTCCAACACTTGCGTCGCAGAGCAACTTGGGGTTCAGTATCTTGCCCAACTACTTTGGCATGCAGCCCGGAGAAGCCAGGAATCGAACTGCCAACCTTCCGATTGGTACTGTAGGTGACCTGCTCTACCTCCTGAGCTACAGCCACCCTGTTATGTAGTGTATAAGTGTGTGGAGAGGGTTTATAAAAACCTAAAATAATGTATAAATATTAAAATAAATATAGGGTCCCTACTTTCCTGGAACGTAACACCCGCGGTAAGTGAGGGATCACTGTATGCTGATTTCCATAAAGATAAAAGGAATAACTTTCTACTCAAATTCAAAAATCTGAGCATCGGTGTGCAAGTGATAAAATGAAGAGGCTAATGTTGGTTTGAGTACAAGTTGAACTGACAGCAGGGTCTTTATTAGGCCGAGGAGGCTTACCTTGACACTGTTTCTGCTGAGTTGCTGAGTGTTTTGGTTTGACAGATGATTGACTGTGATTACATGCTGTAGTTACTATAACTGGTTTCTAAGAACCCTCTCAGCACCAGAGAGCAAGATTTCCCTCACGTAATTACAGACAACAGAACAGTGTGAACAATTTGCACTTGGTGTGGGACTGAGCTGGGCCGCAGAGGTTCAACCTGGGGGATGTACTTTTGTTACATATTTGTGATCACAAGCCAAATCCTTTGTAATGAGCTCTGCGTGGTATGGGTGTGTAATTTACAAAGAATTCACAGTGTTTAAAGTGCACATTTTTGGCTTCACAACCCTCCAAATTCACAGTAAAACATCATTCAATTTGTCATATTTTCCTTTGATATATGAAATATGAAGTTGTTGTTGTCTTCTTTGTGTTCTCACTGTCTCATCAGGATTTCAAAGGACCGTAGCCATTGCAGATTCCAACTACAACTGGTTTTATGGGCCAGAGAGTCAGCTGGTGTTCTTGGACCGTTACGTGTTGCGTAACGGCAGTGGAAACTGGCTGGCAGATCTGATTCATCAAAACAGGGTAATGGAAGGGCCAGGGCAGGCTGGAAAAGGCCAGCGGTGGTGCACGCTCCACACAGAGTTCATCTGGTAAGCTGCTCAGTCTACTTTGATCACATTGAAATGTTTTTTATTAGTGAGAGTTCTGCATTTGATGTTTGGAGTCATTTTTAACATCAACCATTTGGTCACTTTTGCATGTGTATTTAAATGAAGAGTGTCGGCAGCTGAGAAAGTAGGCAGAATACTTATTTGTTCACTGCATCAAGAGCAAATACTGATGGAAAATGTGCACCCTTACTTCTGTCTAAAGCAGAGGTGTCAAACATAAGGCCCGGGGGCCAGAACCGGCCCCTCAAAGACTCTGATCCGGCCCGCTGGATGATGGAATCCATGTTTTCTTCACTACTATAGAATTTATTTTTTACAGTGGCTTCACAGTAAAACTAAATTTTAAAAAAGGACATTTTCTGTTTTTTCTATAATCACAGGACAGTCTGGACAAAGAACTACCAGAACCTTTTCTGTGGTTTTACACATTTCTTACACTTTAAGCTCAAACAGTGGTGCTGACAGACGACTCTGTGGTATAAAAACATTACATACAGCTTTACATACAGGAACACCACAAATCACCTTCTGCATCAGATATGGTCACAGAACACACAGACAGATCATTTCGCTGATCAAGAAGATAAGGTTTAGATCAGTGTTGGGTTCATCAAGGTTAATCAGGAAAAAGAGTTTGATTTCCTTGTGTGGATTGTCTACTTCATTCTTCCTGACAGCCAGAGATGGGATGAAAGACCTGGATGTGTCGAGACACAGTACCAACGATGTTCAGTCCAGTTATGGTGTTTGTTGCAAATGTTGTGTCAAAGATTTAGGAACTGCAGAGGTGCGATTTATCATAATAGCACACAGTGATCCATCGAGTTTATCTGAGTCAGGGTGATATTTTGGACGTTGATCTATCACTGCTAGCCTTCTGCAGCATGGGTGCTGACTGTGTCTGGGAGAGTGGAGTGTTTTGCTGCATAGCTGGTCTTCTGGAGTTGTGCTTATGCAGCTTTGTATGTACAGGTACGCCATCCTGCAGCCAGCTTTGGTTTCTAGCTGTAGCTCCTGCTCACAGCCCAGGAGATGGCCATGATAGGTTGAGCATCAAAGACAGATGCTGCTTGAATCATCATGTTACTGACTCGTTGCCTAATTAATTTAAACGAATTAGTTGCAAAATGTTCCTCCAACTGTTAGTTTTTAGTACCACTTAGTGCTGCAGCCTGTCCCAACTTATTTTGGCATGTATTTCCTGCCATCAAAATTAGCTAATTATTTCTCATCAAATCGTAAAATGTGAGTTTATACATCTGTTTTCTTTGTCCTCTTGTGAATAAAATATGTTTTTGCATATCATTGCATTCTTTGTTTTATTGACATTTTACACAAAATCACAACTTCTGGAGAATTGCAGTTGTACTGTTTTTATTTGATTTGCATAAATGTTTTTATATTTGCCATCTGTTTCTGCAGGTATGACCCAGGCCTGGTCCCCAAACCTCCATCAGATTTTGGAACGCCCCAGCTCCACTACTTTGAGGACTGGGGCGTGGTAACCTATGGCAGTGCTTTACCCGTAGACACCAACAGCACTTTTCTGTCCTTCAAGTCAGGAAAGCTGGGGGGACGTGCCATCTTCGACATTGTTCACAGGAACAAGTACAAAGAGTGGATTAAAGGGTGGAGGAACTTTAATGCCGGCCACGAGCACCCTGATCAGAACTCTTTCACGTTTGCACCCAATGGGGTCCCGTTCATCACTGAGGCGCTATATGGACCCAAGTACACCTTGTTGAACAATGCTTTATTGTTTAGCTCACCCTTCTCAGGAAGTTGCTTTAAACCGTGGGCTGGACAGGTCACAGAAGCCTGTGACTCCAAGTGGTTGAAGTACAAGGTGGGGCCAGCTGCCGATGCCCAGGGCAGAGTAGAAGCTGCTATGGAGAGGGATGGCTTGGTCTTCATTCGAGGAGAGGGACGTTACGCTTATAATCCAGAGCTAAAGATCAGGAATGTCCAGAGGAACCTGCTCCTTCTTCACCCACAGCTCCTGCTCCTTGTGGACCACATCCACCTGGATCCAGAGAGCCCTGCCCGTGCCATGAGTGCCTTCTTTCACAATACAGAGCTGCCATTCCAAGGTACCAAAGTAGATGGCGTTCATGGAGTGTTTGTATCACATGGGGAGGATAAATATAAGATGTTCTGGATGGATGACACAAGCCACAGTAACAAAGGGGTGGTAGGCTACTGGAATTACCCTCGAGGATACCCCTATAACGGATCCAACTATGTGAATGTCACAATGCCCTTGAGGTACCCTCATACTCGGATGGCCTACATTTTCTTTGGACCCGGTGTGGATGTACAGAGCTTTAGCTTGCGTGGTGATAATGAGAGAGTGGATATTTACCTGGCCACCAAGGATCACACCTACACAATCTACCTGTTGACTGCAGAGGTCACCAGCAAGCCTTTGTTTGCCATGGTGCTGCTGGACCACAAGAAGATCGTATTTGAGAAGGCAGGAGCTGTGGTCGACAGCGTGCCAGAGGAAGTGGAGGAATATGTGAATGTGATGGAGGACAACCTCCAGCACGTCAAGCCTGTCTTTCAGCAGATGGAGAGGCACATCCTGGGACGGGTCCTCAACACCGCCAGCTTCCGAAAGACTGCAGAGCGCCTCCTCCAGTTCACCGACAAGAGGAAGACAGAGGAGGCCATTGAGAAGATGTTTGCTATGTCCAAAAAGCAGAACAAAGGTAAGGGCGGGAAGAGGGTGAACCTTGGAGAGAAGCTCTCTGAGAGTCTGCCTGACATTTTTGCACAGATTGAGACGAATGAAAAGAACGAGAGACAGAGGACTTCAAAGCGCACATATGAGGACAGTCCAGAGGAGGGCGATGCAGACACGCGGGCCTTTGTGGACTACCCGGAAAGTCGCAAGAACAGAAAGGGGGGCATTGTCAGGGGCCGCAAATTCAAGGAGGTTCACATGGCGACCACGGCAAGGAGCGACAGCTACCCCAGCGCAGCTTCCTACATACGACTGTTCCTCCTCCTGAACATGGCCACCTTCTTTTTACTGCTGGCTGTGCTGCTGACTCGCTTTCAGAGGGGGCGGAGCCTGCACACACAGAGGTGTTTCTACGCAATCCTTCTGATTGACTGCTTCATCCTGCTGTTCCTCTACTCCTCCTGCTCTCACACACAGTGCTGACATCATGAGTGTACTGATCACACCATCCATCCATCCTCAGTTCAAATGAGCTCACACCTCACTCTGAGCCAGGTTTTAGGACATTAATCCTATAACGCCGTTACCTGTCCTGACTAGCTGCGAACAGCTTTTTAAATCCTAGCGTGCCGCCGCCGAGCCGGCTGCTTTTCACCTTAAAGGCCTTTACACACTGGACGCGTGAATTTCGTGCGAATGTTTCGTGTGTCAAAAATATTTTTCAGACTTGCCTGTTCTTAATGGAGCTGTTCACACCGGGCGCGTCATTTCACAGGACGAATTTGCGGCATTTATTTTTTTCGGATCGAGTTCGATTTTTCCGATTTTCGCAAGCAAATAAACTGATCTGACCAATCAGAGCGCTGCAGTTAGCAACATGCCCGCTCATAGTTCTGAACGTTCACCGACACTGAATATACAGAGATGTGGGAACAGTAACAGGCTGCTAGCCAGCGGTTGATCGGCCGGCGTTGCGCTGGGCTGAGGATTTCACCGGCTTAGCGGTTAGCATTAGCTTGCTAATTAGCATTAGCATGCTAATGCTAACACCCCGCACGTGCCGTGCTGAAAATTTTTTCTGGCTCGAAGCCTGAGTAAAATACTATTTTTCATCAGCTACATGCTGCTCAGGTCAGCCAGCTCTGAAATGATTCTCGGCCACACTCCTGTGTGATCCCAACTCTGCCAAAAAGAGCTTAAACGAGCGAAAAGCCAAAGTTGCCGCGATGCAGCTTCAGCTCTGGGTTCAAACCATGAAACTCTCCCTGCTGCTTTCTCAGGAGCTGATGAACCAGAGTCTTTGCTTCTTCCTGCTCATGTTTAGAAACATCAGGCCGACTGCAATTTTTTTTTCACCGTGCATTTATGTGAACGATTTCTTCGCAAAAATGCAGCGTGTTCGGTGTGAATACAGGTTGCACGACAAGATCGCATCCGAATGTTTCTGAGTTTTGTGTTGATTTTATGCAATGCGTCCGGTGTGTAACGGCCTTGAGTCCACCACTGTTTGTCCTATCAGAAAAATTCAAAGGGTTTCTGAAAGTTGAGAAATTGCACTTCACAGCCATGTGGGGTTATTGTTGCCGGACGTCCATGAACAGCAGCACTTTTGAAGCACGCTGTGTCTCAGACGGCATTATAGGGTTAAGGTTGCTGTGCTGAGAAAAAATTGTAATGTTCGAAGAATAAATTTGTAATTTTATAAGAAAAAGGTCAATGTGAGAGAAAGTTGGATTTACTCGAGAAAGAAGTTACAATATTTTAAGAATAAAGTCATGAGATTTTATTATTACTGTTTTAGTTTGACTTATTATCTTAATACGTAATATAATGAATTATGTTTTACTAATATTGCATCTCAGTGTATCTTGTAACATAATAGCTTTTATCCTCATAATCTCTCATCTTGTTTGACAACTTTTTCTCCTAATCTCATGACTTCTACCACATAATACTGTATCTGTAATATCACAGCTTATTATGCAACAGTGCTGAAGCCAGGAGTGAGATGATGGTACAAACATCTGCGTGTCGTGGTTCCATCTTCTCGTACTGTGATAGCTGTGGAGCTGTTCATGCCGAGGTAAAGAGTGGTAGTCTGGTGAAAGCTGTAATGTTCAAAGATCGCTCAGGTAAATAATAAACTGGAAATACAGGATCAGGATAAGAGAGTTAATGTTTGGTTCATGATCAAGTGCTCAAGTTTGTGGTAAAAACATTTTGTTGTTATTGAACTTCTGTAAAGGAAAATTAGGGTGTGCTAATGCTTTACTCACTGAGAAATGATACAGTCCAGCTTTTATGAGACCCTTTTTCTGTCAGAAAATATTAGCTCGACTGTTTGAAAGAAGAAGTCATCGCCTTGGTGACGGCGGTGTCTGTTCCACAAAAACGTAAGATCGGCTTTAACTTGAAAGCAAAGCAATCTGACGCTGATCTTTTTATTCTCCGATTTCTTTCATCATCGTGTCCCTTAATGGCGTCAGGGTTTCTGCCAGAAGAATGATTTAGCATCGTAGAAGTAGCCACAGGCTACAGTGCTACTTGCTAATGTTGTGGCACAGAGGGACCAGTGGAGCTACATTTGTACATACCTGTGGGAGGAGCCAGAGGTAACCACAGCAGCAGGCACTTCAGGCCGCCACAGCGGGTGGACTTTGCACAGATTTTATAACAATTACACTCTTTTTCTTTTTATGTGTAAAAAATGTTAATGGGAATATTAGCTTTATACGATGCATGAGCTAAATTAATGTTTATGCCGTTTGTCTAAATCAGTGCTTCTCAAGAAAAGGAAGAAGAAAACCTTTTGTCCCCCCCGGCCCGCCCCTATTAATTGGAGGAGAAAGCGAAATGTTACTATATTGTACTATATTTTTAATGCCAATTCACGGCCGGAATTAGGGGGCGTGGCCGGAAGCGGCTCGCAGGCCCGGAGTTTGAGATGACTGCCATAGAGCTATTACTTACTGCTCAAACTCTGACAATGAGCGCGCCACCGCCATCTACTGTAGTGGATGTGCAATTACACTTTTTTAGGCGTAGTAGAGTAATCACGTTCCCTGGGATCAGGCACGAGAAGCGCTGGTCTAAATAAATCCCTATGCTCAGGATTGGCAGGCAGTCAGCTTTATTAAACACTGGCAGAAACTCTGGACCCCCCCCCCCACCCCCCCCTTTACTATATACTTCTCATAATTTGTTTAATTTTCATAAAAAATGATTTAATTCTTTACTACAAGGCTTTGAAGTTCATGCACAGAAATGTAGGAGTTTTTATCGTATGAAGATTTTTTTTATCTTAATAACTGTGTGTAAAAAATTCTTAGAATGTTGACTTTAAAATTGTGATATAATATTAAAGTCACTATTTTGGGCTGTATAAGTAAAAGGCCATTTTACTTATACAGCCCAAAATCACTAAGTTGCCTCAGGGGTGTTTAAGGAAACTAATCTATAGATCAAGACTGTGTTCTTGTCACGGCTGTAGACTTCTGGAAAAAACTGATTCCTATGTATGTCTTCAGTAGTAATTTACTATTGAAAGTGAGAGTTTTTTTCTCTTACAGAAAAATGTAAAGTGGGCCATTTTTATGAGTAAATCCTTGTATGGGACATATATTATGCATAAACATTTACTGTGAGATTGTTCTGTTTCTTTTCCGTATGGGTATTCTTGAAGTCTCTGGCTGTTTCTGACAGTGGATTTAAATCTGTGGGATCTGTGTCTGTTTAGGAAAAACAAATCGGAATGAATGAATTGCCGAGATGAGAGCAGACCACCTCTGATGTAGTAATAATAATGTAATAAGCTTCTGTGGAGCTTTAGAGGTGAGTCTGTGTGAAGTGTTCAGACTGTCACAGATCAGCACCATCTCTGCATCTGTACTTACATGTAAATGTATATATTGTATGTTAAAGCAAAATATATTTTTGGGCTTTTTTTTACCATTTGTAAATAAAATTTCAACATTCGTAAGTTTGCATTCATTCTGTGCTGTGTCCATGTGTGTTATATGGGCTTCACAGCTGCAGCTTTACTGAGCAAACAGACGAGTTCTTCAGACGTTTGACAGTTACATGTGTGTCACACAGCTGTGCTCGTGGACTGAAGTCTTTTCATTGCTGTTGTCTGACAGGAGCGACCGTGTTTGGATGAGAGGCTGGAGTTCTCAGCTGCATCCATAAACTGTACGGATGCAATGCATATACACATATTTGATAATTAATGCTGGGCAACGGACTTCTTGGACGATCTATACCAGAATCAGAATCAGAGATACTTTATTGATCCCAGAGGGAAATTTCTTTTGTTACAGCAGAAACCGTTTCATTTAAAAAACAGAGAATAAAGAGAAACAAAGTATAAGAATATAAAACTACAGAGATGATTGGATATATACACATCTAAATATTATGAGTGCAGTGGCTGTGATATTATGGATATGTACATAATAAAATAATGTTATTATATATGTACAGTGTATATGGTCATTTTTATGTACACATTAACAGATGGTGAATAAATGAATGTCACCTGTTAAGGGAGGAGTTACAGAGTCTGATGTCACAGGTAGCAATGGTCTCCTGTGGGCTCTGTGGTGCATTTTGGTGGGATGAGTCTTGCACTGAATGTGCTTCTGTGTCCATCACTGTGTTGTAGAGTGTGTGGGAGCCATTGTCCATGATGGCCTGCAGCTTAGCCAGCG
>VOQJ01043275.1:0-12112 GCA_015052665.1 Apistogramma diplotaenia
ATAGACTGTAACAAGACTAAGCCAGAGATACACCTATTCAGCTTCAGAATCACCAGTTTACCCTAAATGCATCGCTTTGCATTATTCAAGGAAAATCAGAGCATCCAGAGGAAACCCATCCATGCAAACTCCACACAGAAAGCCCCCACTCAGGTTCGAAGGGAGAACATTCTCACTTAGGCAACAGTGCTATCTACTGTGCCACCATGCAGCCCATTTTGGCCACCCTTCCACTTAAAATTCTTTGAGCATGGTTGTATCACACTGTGATGCCTAGTGTAGGGAAGAGGACTCACAAGCAGGATGTGGGAGGAATAAATAATCTGACAAAAAGCCAGCTTTATTACCTGAAAACAAAGTTCAACAGATAAACAAAATCAGTGATGGAGATCACACAGGGATAACAAACAGGAAACAAAACAGACAAAAACACATAGGACAGAGGAGGACAGGGCTATAGATACACTCAGGACTAACTGGGACTAAACAGGAGGAGAACAAAACACTGGAGGAACAGACAGATGGGAACTCAAGTTAAATAAAAAAAGAGAAGTGGACTGAAAATGAGTGAAAAAGCAACTGATGTCCAAAAGAAAAACCTCTGAAAACCTGGAGAACTGTTTATTGGGGTGGCTGTAGCTCAGGAGGTAGAGCAGGTCACCTACTAATCGGAAGGTTGGCGGTTTGATTCCTGGCTCTTCCGAGCTGCATGCCAAAGTATCCTTGGGCAAGATACTGAACCCCAAGTTGCTCTCCGACGCAAGCGTTGGAGTATGAATGTGTGTGAATGTTAGATAATAAGCACTTAACTTAGTTAAATATGGAAGTGCTTGTATAAATGTGGTGTGAATGGGTGAATGTAAACGTGTTGTGTAAAGCGCTTTGAGTGCTCAGAAGAGTAGAAAAGCGCTATATAAGAACTAGTCCATTTACCATTTATTCAAGACCACTCGAAATGGCTCAAGACTTTTTCACAATACTGTAAATGCACATGAAGATCCAAGATACACTGAGACCACTAGCAGTTTCTTTTCTCTGTCTTTTTAGGCACAGGTTTTTAAAAAAATAAAAGCCGCTGGTGCTCCACATGAACAACAGCATAGACATTACTGAAGTGGTAACAGCAAACATGCTGCAGTTTGGAAACTGGAAGCACCCAGAAGTATTTTTTTTAAATGATTTGTTGAACATGCAATTATGCGTGTAAGATAACAGCAACCACGATGAAACTTCCTCATGCATTTGTTTGCGGTGCCGAACCAAAACCATCATTTTATGGTCCGATATCCAAAACACCAAAGGTAGCGACCGCACATTTCTTCAGCTCAAAGCACATCTTTATTTCACCAGAGGGTTTTTCAGCTAGAGAAAGATTTGGATCGTGTGACCCTTCAGTGTGTTCAAGAACACACATTTATGCATGTACAGGTGCAGGCGTGGAAACAGCGAGAAGCAGTGCTACTGTAACCTTTGCAATAATCAGTTCTGTCTGATGGGCCTTTTTAATTAACCTCGTCGAAAATTAATCCCAGTGTTAAATGGACAAGAAAAAGATGTTTGATTACCACCACGAGCCAACTGGGACTTCTCCCTCTGTCTAATTGCCCAGGAAGAGAGAACAAGAGAAAAAGTAGTGCAAACGAGAAACTGAGAAACAGGGAGAAAGAGGCGAAAGGAGAGCGAGCAGAGAGCAAAGTGCCTCCAATCCTGCTGTGTCATTAGCATCCGTGTGAATGTCAGTTAGTCCCTGGAGCACTGATAAAGCTTCACTGAGAGGAAAGAGTTGAGAAACACGAAGAGGGGGAAAAAAAGAAGGAACATTTTGATAAATTGAGCGGGACAAAAACACTCTACATGATGTCCAGAAATTCCTGAGACTCTCCCAGGGAATCAGTGAGGAGGAAAATGCTTAATACTGAGCAGTGAACAAGCCTCATGTCCCTTCTGTACTTATACTTATTTTTTGCATATACTGTACATGTATGTATGTATTATACATGGTATACATAGTGTACAATGCAAATATGTAGTAAGAGTCAAATTAGCTGTATCCAGTTTATCGTGTGTGGTCATACACAGACATACAGTGAAACAGCTGTCACAGCTGTGTGGCATTAATTCTGAATCAAGATATATATAAATCCCCCCTCACGCTGTGGGCGATGATATTTTATTAAGATGTTGGTCACGTTGTTTTTCCTTCTTTGGTGAAGGGGGCTCCTTCTCCGATGATAAAATGTAGGTATGATCCTTCGTATCTTGAGCCTGAAGGTGCAGGTACAAATTTAAATGTCCCTCCATGGCACATGAACTCCTGCAGCTTCTCTTCTCCTACATATGTGGCTGGTCTCTGGCCACATATATAAAACACAAAGGCAGGAAGCAAAACTACAGCAAGTTACACGAGGACAATAACCTACAAAATGAAGCAGGAAGAGACACAAAAATATAAACGCAGACATACAGAAGACAAAGGGGAGAGGAAATCATGACTGTTTCTGCACAAACACTGCAGCCCTGAACATTTCTTCATGTGAGAACGCAAATGTCCGTCAGACATGAAACCGTCTCGAACCTGTCAGTTCCCACTGTGACATCAGAAAGTGTTTGTGACATCGAAGCCATAATAGTTCAAGAATTTTCCTGGAAAATTCCCATCTACCGTAGAGAAAAGAGCCGAAGAAACACCAAGAACACAGCAGATTCACGGATATCCCAAAGAAAAGCTCGTTATTTAGTATCTTTAATGTTGCACTTAGCATTTTATCAGCAATATTAATATACTATTGTTTAATCAAAGTTTTTTGCTTTCTGTTTGGTGGAGAAACGTCAAAGTTAATTAACTATTAATGACAGTATTAATGACTAATTATGGGACTTCACACACTATGAGGCAGCAATGATGTGAGAAAGAAGTGCTGCATTTCATTTTATTGTTAAATATTTGGAACATGCTTTGGGGATCAACAGCAGAAAAAAAAGTGCCTACTTAAAAAGGCATTTTTACACACAGCATGAAATTACACGGCCTCAAAATCAGTCTCACCGTCTTCTCAGGACATTTACATCTTTGCCATTTTCACCTCAGCGTTTCCTTTTCTCCCCGAGGTCTGTTCAGGCAGGTGCTCGGCTTCTTTCTTCACTAATGTCTAAAGATTTCTGCACTGACCTCAGCTCTCCGTGACTCATCCTGCATCGTGCTGGCTCCATGTATCAGTGCATGTGTGTGTTGGCCGTGTTCGCTGGCCTCTGTTGACTTCCCGGATCCCTGCAGGTGTCCGCGTCAATAATCGAGAGGGCAGAGCGAAGAGAACCAGCGGAGGTTACGTTACCTGTCCACTGACGCACGGTCTGTCTGACTGTTATGTCAGAAAGTCTGGCTATGTGACCTATTATGGAGGGAAAAGAGATCAGCTATGCATTTCCTCTGCACCTAATATTGTTATGGTTTGATAATAATTCTATTATTATTATTATTATATAATTAGTATAGTTCACATTTTTCTCAGTTTCTCTGCCTGGCTTCAAAGGTGCCTTCCAGCATGTGTTAAGGCTCAACACCTTTTATTTCTAACACATGTAGAAACAGCAAAAAGCTCTCTGAGCTCTTCAGCAGCAAAAATTATCCAGTTACCAAGTTACCAAAGGGCTTACCAGTATTCAGCTGATCTGCACAGGTGATTTTATTTTGTATGGCACCCATTCAGATTTCACATATCAAGACAGTACAAAGATTTTATCCAGTCCACACCAGGGGATAAAAAAGTAAACAAAATCTCAGGTGAACAAGAGCGCATGACATTTACACCGTGTCATTATTTATTTAACAACAGCCAATATGCAGAAGCAATGTGTGAAAAACTTGAGTCCACCACATGATTTAATAGATTTAATAGTTTATCAGTCTTTGCTGTGAAGGAATCTTGCCCCCCTTTCTTTACAGCGTGGCTTCAGGTCGTTGGGATTGAGAGCTCACTGAACTGATCAGCTCTCTTAAGGTCCTGCCACAGCATTTCAGTCAGGCTGAGTTCTGGACAACACTTTGATTTTTTTTTCTTTTCCAGCCATTCTGTTGGAGATTTGCTGCTGTGCTTGGGATCATTATCCTGCTGCAGGACCTAATGTGGGCCAAGCTTTAGCTGTCAGACAGCTACTTTGCTACACAGAGGAGTTCATAGTCGACTCAATGACTGTGAGGTGCCCAGATCCTGTGGCTGCAAAACAAGCCCTATTCATCATCCCTCCATTACTGTGCTTGATATATGTATGACGTGTTTGTGCTGATATGCTGTTGGTTTGTGATGCTGTACATTATGGCTAAACATCTCAACTTTGATCTTTCATGTCCAAAGGACATTGTTCCAGAAGTCTTGTGCTTTGTTTAGTTTGTAAACTAAAGCCATGCTGCCATGTTCTCCTTAGAGAGAAGAGACTTTCTCCTGGCATCGTTGCCCGAAACGTTACTATTTTTTCACGTCTTTTTGGATTAATTAGTTTGCTCAGGAGCTGTTCGGGCGTGTGGACCCCCTTTGTTTTTCTTAAACCCTTCCAAACAAGCCATATTTGTTCAGTCTTTTTCTCTTAGTACTATCATGAACTAACATGACATGTTAAGGCCTGTCTGAGATGGAGCTCTTGGTTCGTTTTTTCTTCTCTGAGCATTGCATGATTTGACCTTGGGGTGACCTTGGGGTGACTTTGCTGGGACGTCCACTCCTGGAAAGGTTGGCAACTGTCTTGAAAGTTTTCCACTTGTGAATCTTTCTCAGTGTTGAATGATGGCTTTGGAGATGGTCATTTAACCGTCAGCAGCAGTTGCTTCTGTGACACCACTGCTGATGTTGTGTGTGACCTGAGCACACACACCTGCAAACTGTCAAAACATCTGCTTTTATAGAGGTGATCACATCACATCATCGAGTATGTTTGAGTGTATTCAGTGCAGATCACATTTCCTACGCTAAATGCTAAAGACCGTCATTTTTTCATGTTTCATATCCTCACATATTGAAATAAAATTGCATCTAACAAAGATCATGTAATTACAGGATACGTTCTGAGGTCTTTGTAACTTATATACATATACAGTGACATCAGGCTGCTTGTTAGACATCTGTTTCTCAGCTATATGTGAGTCTAGCTGAATGTTGTTCCTGTCAGTCCACCAACTTCACTGTCTTCAGCTCACCTTGCCCTCTGCTTGTTACGAGCTTGTTAGTGTTAAGTCATCAGCAGGGTCAAACTCTCTGAAAACACACATTACAACACAGGCAAAAGATCACCTTACACAATTTGAATAAATACAAGGCAATTTGTCATTGTCAT
Organism: Apistogramma diplotaenia; assembly: GCA_015052665.1. NCBI lineage: Eukaryota > Metazoa > Chordata > Actinopteri > Cichliformes > Cichlidae > Apistogramma > Apistogramma diplotaenia. The sequence continues at coordinate 5,326 of VOQJ01043275.1, forward strand.
GTCAGAGTTGCCCCTTCCTCTGTCTGCACTGGCTGCCTCTCTCATCCTCCTGCCTACCCCCGACTTCTCCCCCATGCCCTGCCTCCTCTGCCCCAGCACAGCAGCAGGAAGCAGTAATGGTGATTGTATTAACCCCTCGCAGAAGGCACTGACCTTTGCTGAAGGTAATAGTGGGGGGAGCACAAACTCAGACATTAAAAGTGTAAACTTGCACACTAAAGGATTTAACAAAAGTATGAAAAATAAAAACAAAGCAGGGGCGTATACTTTAGAACCAAATTTGATGTGATTTCTTGCATTTAAGTACTTAAAAATTAAACTTTTGACAGTAGAGATAAAACTGACATCCAAATGCTGCATTGGCGCCACCTTTGTCGCACATAAACAGCTGGTCAGACTTAATATGGAAATCTGTAATGGCATTGTCATTTTAAATATGTATCACACAATGTACAGTCTCCTGACTTTAGTTAAACTCACCATTTTAAGACAGTCTATATTTGTTTTTAAGCCTGCTTACTGTGACAATATTTGAAAAACTGGTTCAACGGAGAGATGAAGGTAAACGCGTCATGTGCTTGACACCATGCTGTGGAAAATGCCACAGAAACCTTGTTGAACCTGATTGTTAATCACTTGGAGGAAAAGCTTCTCGTGCTCGATGTATTTTAGTCAGCCTTCAACACAATTCAGCCTCATATTTTAATCAAAAGGCTTTTAGAATTATTCCACTTGAAGAAAGATCTTGAGGGCCGGACTCTTGACTTCTTAACCAACAGGACTCAAAAAGTCCCGAAAACAACCACAACAATGAATGAAGACGTGTTGTTTAAGGTGCTTTGAGAGCGCCAGTAGAGTAGACTCATGTTTCTGCTTTATACATGAACAGTGATGCCATTCTTTGAATCACAAGTGACTGCAAACCTTTGACCAAAACTGAAAGACAAATTTGCAAAGTGATTCATAATTTCCATCTTTACTATTTGTTGGTAAAATAACATCTGCATCATTTTACAGCACCACACGTCTCAGTTCAGATGGATTGATTATGTTTAAGACAGCGGTCTCACGTTGGGGTTTTATAGTGTACCTGTCTCCACTAAAACTACAGATGGCCCATGTGGTTTAAATGGGCAGGAATCAGTACCACTGGCTCATGTCTAAAAGCTCTTATTTACATTCTCAAAGGGCCTATTTTCATTGCCAGGTTAACAAAAAGATCTATCGTCACCCTTAACTCTCTGTTCTTGTCAAACATCACTGACATTAACCCTGACACATTCACACTAAGATCTGCTGGCCTTTCACAGTCAAGAGACTGAGAGAAAAAAAGGCACCAAGAATAATCTGAAAGAAATCACATGTATACTTTCTTTTTTCTTTTTTCTATTTTTTATTTTTTTTTGCCTAAAACAATCTTGACAGTTTGGCCACAGAGGAAAGCGATGTGTGTGGACTTGAATTCAAAAGGTCACCTCTGAAAGTACGGAGGTTAGTATACCAGCTCAGACCTCCTACACGCTTTTATCTGGCTGTTTCAACATCCCTCCATCACCTCCACCCCTTCCTTTCCTTTCTTAAACAAATCCTCCACTTTCTGACAACCAACTAACTCTTAAATGAATCCTGCCTGATGTGAGATCCTGGCTGTTCCCTTCTGACCCAGACAATACCCCTGCAAGTACGTGCACACACACACACGCGCACACACACACACACACACACACACACACACACACACACACACACACACACACACACACACACACACACACACACAAAGAACCCCGGGGTAGAACTGTGACCTATTCAGACTTTGACCTGTGTGGGTGAAGCAGTCAAAGTCCTCGTGGACCCAGATGTCCTCTCGGCTCTTAAAGCAACACAGTCTCTCCTCCAGTTTTTTTTTCCTCCTCTTCTCTTCTTCATTCGCACTCCTTTCCCTCCAGCCCCTCTGGAGACTCAGTGATAACCAGGGTAGACGTGAGGAGGAAGGGAGAAGAGGAAAGAGGGATGGAAGGAGGGGAAGGAGGGTGGTGAGAGAGAGTTGTGATGTCCCGACTCAGGGATATTTAATCCTCTCTGTGAGGGGCAAGAGTTTCTCTCCCTGTTTTGTTTCGGGAGATCAAAGAGGCAGTTCAGATTCTGAGTGAGATCGTTCGCGCTCTCCTCCTGAGCGGACCAAAGCCGCGCACACACTGACGTACTCGGGGTGCGTTGTGAGGACACTGGTGGTGGTAATGAGGCAGTGATTGATGGGACTTTATGCTTCTTTGCTCCGCAGTCTTAAACCACCAGTGTTTGAATAGACTCCAAATGAAATCAGATCTGTGAACTGAAGAAAACTGGTTGGTTAAGACAGAAAAAACAATGCACACTTAGTTTCTATTAGCCATATCATAAAAATGTGTTTTTCTTTTTTGGTTAAGTTTTCCCTTTATATTCATGGAATTACAGGAATTAATTCCTTGCTTTGAAAATCTTTGAACTCCCACGTACTCCCACTGAGCTTCATCTGGCACGGGCCCAATAAAACAAACACACCTGGAGTCGGGTCAGTGGAGCTGTATTTGCATTCATCTGCAGTCTGAGAACACACCAAATGCAGATGGCTTTGAGCCATGACCGAAACACTAATCTGAGTACATTTAAAAATAAATACATTTTAAAAAATCCCACTGATTTGGACAGTCACTCAAACAAAGTTGATAATTCATCCATGAGGAAAGGCTCTCTAAAAGTGACGATGTCTTTGAGAGTGAGACATGTAGCATTTAACATGACATCACCCAATAGATTTCACCTCTCATTAATTTCTTGTGGTGTCAGATTAAGGCAAAACAGCCTCAGAAAAATCAACAACCCACAAACCTGATAGTGCTTATAAGTAATTTTTTTGTTGTTTCTTTGGGTTAACAAATGCATGAAATAGGTATGAATAAGCCAGTATCGCTTCAGTTGTTATGCTTGTAAATACTGCTTTGAGTCTTCTGCACAAAGTAGGAGGAATACTAAACAATACATCCATTATAAACAGTCAAAATTATAATCCTTTCATCAAGATATATTTTTATTTCAGCTTTCATTTATATAAATTAAGTATACACATTCATATTCTTGGTGGTTTGGATTCAGATTGCTTACCTAAGTAAAAAAAACAAAACACTCTGAATGAAAAATTTTATTTTGGTAATGAACCAAGAGCAAAACTTTGTAAACTTGATGCTACATAGATTTCAGACTTCAGATCCACATACTAGATACTGGATGATAACAGCAGTGACTATGATCATAATTCAGGAGTAGACAGTTTAAGTTTTTGCACATTAGCAGCACAACAGTGTCCCTCACACAGGATTCATGATACTAATGCCATCTGGTTTAGGCTGAAGCTTATAAAGTCTTTAAGCTACATCATTAGTAGCTTTCCAAAATATATTTCCAAAATATAACATCAGTGCTGCAGTTTAAAAATAAAATAAAATCAGTGTCAAAATACATTAAGAACTTAGTTCTGTGGTGATGTTACTGACCATAGATTGTTCATAAAGACTATATGCACTCAGTTTACACCTTGCTGGTGCCTTTTTGCCTCAGAACTGCCTTTATTGTTCATAGCATATATTTTAAAAGTTGTGGGTCCATACTGATATGATAGCATCAAGGTGTGTCAAAAAAATATCCCCCATACCATTACACCACCACCACCACCACTGCGGCACTCCCAAAAAAGAAAGAATCAAATCAGAAGTGCCTGACTCCCTGGAATAGCTCACAAATGCAGATGATACCCAGCTTTATCTATCCATGAAGCCAGATGACACACATCACTTACTTAAACTGCAGGAATGTTTTTAAGACGTAGCCATTTAAGACATAAAGGCCTGGATTACCTCTTGCTTCTAAATTCAGGTGTCTAACCAGATACTTACTCTGGATGGTATTACCTTGGCCTCCAGTAACACTGTTAGAAATCTTGGAGTCATTTATGACCAGGATATGTCCTTCAATGCGCATATTAAACAAATATGTGGGACTACTTATGTGAGAAAGACTGAGTGCTGTAAAGGATCGCTCACAGATGCGCCGGGAGCAGATGGACTCAGTATGTCGCCCTTTTTCCTTCTCTACAAAAGTACAGACAGCCCAAGCACTAATGATATTACGAGCACCCTCGCTGACTCACCATAGAATCGCAGCACCTGTAGCTCTGGAATTACTCGTTTTGCAACAGATGCAGGATTGTGTGTCACTAATGATCCGTGAGTAGTTTGATTGTTATAGTTGATTGTTACTGATTAGCATTAGCTCGCTTGCACTTAGCCATCGCAGCCATTTTGACATGGGTGTTAGCAGCGATGCTAGCGGTTCGTTTGTTGTGCCGATCATACTTGTCTGCATTACTGTTGCCTGGATAAAGTAGGAGTAGAGTTTTTTGAGCTAAGTGTTAAGTTGTGGAGTGAATCGCTAATTCAATCTCAGTTCACTTATAGTTAAGAAGCATGGCTGACTACAGACAGTCAATCTGGATTGTGTGCTTTGACCTGTTCTTATTAGTGTATTATACGGTGTTATTGTTATATGTGTGGTTATATACTAGCATCATAAAACAGTTTTCATTTGTTTCTTTCTTAGACCACAAGTTGCATCTGTGATCCCTGCCTTCTGAATCTATACTGAGCTCTGGATATAGCCATGCTGCATGACCCTGATTAAACCCTCGCCAACATCCTGACTCTTGGGGTGTTCTTACCGACATACTGGGGTGGTCCCATGGTACTCCAGCCCCGCCGTTAAAGTCCATAATCATCGTTAGTTTCGACAACTTTCTTGCATTTATGCACTATCTCTAAAATTAGAAACATCTTGTCTCAGAGTGATGCTGAAAAGCTAATACATGCATTTATTACTTCTATCCTGGAATATTGTAATTAATTATTATCAGGCTGCCCAACAGCTCCCTGAAAAGTCTTCAGCTGATCCAAAATGCTGCAGCTAGAGTGCTGACAGGGACTAGAAAGAAAAAGCATATTTCTCCCATATTGGCTTCTCTTGACGTCTCAAATTTAAAATTCTTCTCCTCACATACAAGGTCTTTAGTAATCTGGCCCCATCTTATCTTAAAGACCTCATAGTACCATATCACCCCAATAGAGCACTTTGCTCTCAGTCTGCTGGCTTTCTTATGGTTCCTAGGATACTTAGTAGAATAGGAGGCAGAGCCTTCAGCTTTCAGGACGCTCTTCTATGGAATCAGCTCCCGATTTGGATTCAGGCTGAAGTCTGGTTTAGTAAAACAAACATGACTCAAGGTGTCAAAACAGAACACACACTACTTGGTCATACCAAGGTGGCCTTGTCCATTTCATATAGATTCACATATCATCTGCCAAATTTCCAGTATTGTGACAAGGTGCTTGCAAGCTGAAGATTTCGTGCTACTGTTTGACTTTAAAAGCCTTTTTTGAGGAAACAGTAACCGTGGGAAACACAATACACTTAAGTCAGAAAATGTTTGGATAGTAACACAAATTTTCAGCACTGGCAATGTGACACCAGAACAACAGATCTGAACTTTGCAAGTTGCAATTAAAACAAAGAATTTGAGCTTAAATGGAGGTGTGTAGTTATTCATTTTGGATTTAAGTCATACACCTATAGGTGGTCTATCATATCAAATGCTATCCAAGCATATTTCTACATCTATATGTGTATGCTAAAGAACTCTTATTGCATTCAACAATAAAGGATAGTGCTCTGTTGTTGGTTGCAGTGATGTAATGCCTAAAATGAGTTTCACTCCCCTTGCAGTAACTCTTGCCAAGCGTTTATAATGTTACTTAAAAGATATTCTGTGAGTCATGAAGTGAGTACATTTCAGCGCTTTCTGTTTCATCACCCTGGAGGAGTTTGTTAACAGTGGGAGCTGTAAACCGTATAGCTGGTGATAACAAAAGTGATGATTCCAATGTTTCCTTTCCATTTGTATTTTAATTTTATCCTGAAAAACACACACAGACAAACACACACACACACTCAAACACACACAAATGTAAACCTGGCGGCTCCCCTGCCACTCGGCTTCTGAGGTTTGGAGGTCTCTGATAGGAAGCCTCTGAAATGGAAAAGAGATAAGAGTAAATAAACAAATAAATACAATAAAACCGAATTTGTGCTGGTTCAGTGCACACAGGGGGAGAGAGGGAGAGAAACAGAGGGAGTGCTCTCTGAGAGGCCTGACGGCGAATCCCACAAAGATGCATTTTCAGTAAAGCAAAGTAAGGTAAATACCTAAGTGAATTCATGCAAGTTCCATTTATTCAGTGAAATCTTTTGAGACCGCACTGATGGAGGGGGAGACCATTTGACTCTAACAATGAAGCTATCAGTTACTGCCTCTGATATGATCTCTGTCCATTTTATGCAACCGAATTGCTCCAGAAAGGGCATTTTATTTCCATCACAATACACTCATTTGGTGTTGTCAGCTAATTCTCAATGGCACAACAAGCTTTCTTTGGGCACACATCGATACCTTCACAGAGGAACCGCGCTAAACCAACTGGTCTGCACAGCCAGCCTGCCTTTAATGCACTGCCACGCGCTTTGATGTGCGCCCACACCAGCACACCACTCCAACAGCCTTTCTTCTCAGATGTTGCTTAATTACGCTATCATAGTCTGTTAATTACCTTATCAGTGCTGCATAATCCCATGGTCAGTGTCTGAACGCCATGTATCAAAGCAAAGGAAAGTCTCTTTCATGTGGGGTTTTTTTTTTGGGGGG
>VOQJ01043276.1:0-24197 GCA_015052665.1 Apistogramma diplotaenia
CTTGTGGTTGCTAGGATACTTAAGAGTAGAATGGGAGGCAGAGCCTTCAGCTTTCAGGCCCCTCTTCTGCGGAAGAGCTCACAACCCTCTCTAGTTTTAAGATTAGGCTTAAAACTTTCCTTTAAGATAAAGCTTATAGTTAGGGCTAGATCAAGTGACATTGAACCATCCCTTAGTCATGCTGCTACTGTATAGGTCTAGGCTGCTGGGGGGGGGTTCCCATGATACACAGTGTTTCTTTTCACTTATTTTTTTTTCCTGCTTATACCCCCACTGTACATTTATTCATTACTTATTAATAATCTCTGTCTCTCATCTATGGTGTGTCTTCTGTCCTGCCTCTCTCTCTTCTGCCCTAACCGGTCGGTGACTGGCCCTCCCTGAGCCTGTTGCTTCTGGAAGTTTCTATTTTTAAAGGGGAATTTTTTTCTTTCCCACTGTCAACAAGTGCCTGCTCATAGGGGGTCGTGTTGACTGTTGGATTTTCTCTGCAATTATTGTATGGTTTTTACTGTACAATAAAAAGGTATATAAATACAATTGAACTGAATTGAATACTTTTGCTACCTCTGCAGACACTTGTCTCCAACTGCTTCGCCCTGCATTCTTCACCTCTCTTTTGCACTGTCCGTTGCTTTATATAGTTGACCCCAGGCATTTAAACTCCTCACTATCTTTGCCTGTTGTTCACCTTTATGCCTACAGTATCTCAACAGACACAATCAGTGTTGTTCACAATGTGCACGTGCTTGCCACGGTCCTGTTCATGCTTAATTTTACTGAGCAAAATAGCAACCAGTGCAAAACTGAGGGGGAAGTATAGGGAAAAGGGATTTCAACTGACAATTTTAGACTTCCGGTTAAACATAAAATCCCAGCACCTTGTCTGGTTTCTTTTCCTCATACTCTTACAAAGATAACACACTGACATGTTGCTTAAGGAATGATTATTAACTATAGATGCAGGTAAATATGCACTGTAACAGACTAGACTAATACTGAATTAGCAAGCTTGCACGGTATTTAGCATTTAGCAATGGCAAGCTAATTAGCACTAGCATGGTAATGCTAATGCCCCCCGAAACATGCACACGCACTAGGCTGAATCTTTTTTTTCTAGAACCCTGCTTTGTAATAAAATACTACCTGACTGAAATTCTTCAAATAAACCATTCCTTTGCAGATGATCGGTTAGCTGTTTTGCAGCTACTCTTTAAAGAATTTTGAGAGAGAAAGGCAAGGTTGGAGATTGGTCTATATGATACCGACAAAGCAACTATCATAGCCACAGTGGGTGAGAATAGAGTTTTTATCTGTGTTAAATTCAGCTCAATTTGCTCTAAATTGTGTGTCCAGTCTTTTTAAATCACATTTACTTGATTTATTTAAATATACTTTTCAGTTGCAAAACTGACATTGTACTTTAGTAGTAAATCTTGACAGCTTTTTAACACAATAATACATATTTTTGCTTGTGTACAATTCATATACAATAAGGGCTAACAGCTTACCCTTTTAGAAAATACTAATAAACAAAAAGTTACAGGCTTGTAGTTCAAAGTTCAATGTATTAGGTAATGTCATTATCACATGGGATGTGTGCATTAGTTTGCACTGACAGGCCGATCAGTCAGATTCTTTCCAAACTTGGAGTCACTGTTTATTACAATGTGCCCATTAACAGAAAAGAAGTGCCAATCAACAAGCAGCAGTACAGTTTCACACCAAGAAAGACCACAACAGATGTAATGTTTGCTTTGCGAGTGTTGACAGACACATACGGAGTGCCTGTGGATGTACAGAAAACATATTACAGGGTGCCAAGAGAGGAACTGTGGTCCAATAATGCAGCAATCCTGTTGTGTAAGTACTTTGCGATGGCGGGGCAGAAAAACTCCCTTCTAACAGGAAGAAACCACCAGCAAAACTAGGCTTGGGGAGGGGCAGCCATATGCCATGACCAGCTGGGGAGTGAGCGGAAAGAGAAAAGATGAGAGCATAGGGAGATGGGATAGAACACACATTATAGGAGAGAGAGAAGACAAAATTCAATGACATGCTGCAGTGGTATATGAATATATAGAGGGTGAAGCAATGCTCAGTATATCACAGGAAGTCTCACAGCAGTCTGAGCCTATGGCAGCACAATTAAGGGTTGGTTCAGGGTCACCTGATCTAGCCTTAACTATTAGCTTTATCAAAATGGAAAGTTTTGAGGCTAATCTAAAAAATCAGTGTCTATCTCCCAAATCCAAATGGAGAACTGGTTCCAGAGGAGAGAGGCCAGCTGAAGGTTCTTCCTCCCCTTTTACTTTTAAATACCCTAGGAACTGCAAGTTAACCTGCTGTCTGAGAGCAAATTGCTTTGCTGGGATAATGTGATGCCATGAGGTCTTTAAGGTATGATGGGGCCTGATTTTTCAGGACTTGTGAGGAGGATTTTACACTCAATTTCAGGTTTTGTCATGGCTGGCAGCATGGCTGTCAAAATTTGGACCCAGAGCAAGACTCCAGAGACAAACATGACTTTTGAGGCTTTAATGAAGAGTCATTTTTCCAAAACTCAAGAGATCCCAACATGGAGCAGAAACACACATACCACCAAGAGAAGAGCTACTGACAACAACAGAAAAAGGTCAAGGGAAAACACAAATATATATACACATATGGTAACGAGAGGAGAGTTGAAACATCAGGGGAGAACAGGTGAACAGGATTACAATGACGAGACAAGGGGAAGCAAAATTAGACACAACACACAGGAGAACAGAAAACTGTTAAAACAAAACAGGAAGTGGCCAAATGTACAGAAGACTTGACAAAGGAGGGAGGAAAAATGAGGGAGAACTGACTGAGCAACTGCAAACACAAACAAACTACGCTTAACAGAAGCCCATACAAGGTATAACATAACACCAAGCAAACCAAGAGCCAGTAACACATCTACAAAGCAAAACTCAAGTCCAAACGACTCAGAACACTGGGCAACTAAGCCAGGATCACAACGGATTTAACAGGAAGCCAATGACAAGAAGCCAGTTTTGGAGAGGTTTGAGCTCTCTTTCTAGTCCCTGTCACTACTCTAGCTGCAGCTTTGTGGATCATCTGAAACCTGATAATAATGAAGTACAACAGCCCAGCCAAGATGTAATGAATGCATGAATTAGTTTTCAGTCTCATCCTGACGCAGGGATGTTTCTAATTTTAGAGACATAGCACAGATGAAAGACATCAGTCTTACATATTTGTTTAATGTGCACACTGAAGCACGTATCCTGATCAAAAATGACTTCCACATTCTTCGCAGTGTTGCTGGAGGCCATAGTAATGCCATCCAGGGAAAGACTTTTAAGATTTTTAGGGACAAGTACAATATCCACAGTTTTGTATGAATTTAGGAGAATGAAACAGTGGGAAGACTCCCTATTTAGATAGATTTGATTCCAACTACTGCAATGCATATTCTGAGGTCATCTGTATTATGATGTTTGCATATGACATTGTGATCCATAGTGAGAATAGGAAGAAAGGTGGAAGAGCAGGTGAAAAAGACAACATGGAGCTGGTGGTGGTATTAGAGAGGCAAGACTGAGATGGTTTGGACATGTGAAGGGGAGGAATAGTGGATATATGGGACAAAGAATGTTGAATGTTAGGCAGCCTGAAAGGAGAAAAAGAGGAAGACAATAGAGAAGATTCATGGCTGTAGAAGGACACTAGGGATAGACTGAGATAAAGGCAGATGATCTGCTGTGACGCCCCCTAAAGGGACAAGCTGAAAGAAGAAGAAGAAGCCCAGTAATAACTATGATTTCTGATACTGAGCCATGCTAAACTTTGTTTGATTGTTGCTACACATTTTCCTTTGTAGCATGACACTCACAACGATTACTGCAATAATTTCGCCATCTAAAATGACCAGCAGGCGATTTAATGATTAACATAATGAACTATTATAACATGCTTTCTCTGTAAAGTGCTACTTTGAGCTGACTTGCTTTGAAACAACGATGTTGTCAAGCGGGACAATAATGTGCAAACTGGGAGTGACACAAAACATAAAATTAATCTCCAAAACTGACTTTACATTCTGTGTATTAACTGCTTTAAATGATGAGGACTAACCAGCTGGGTATTGGCTCAATGTAACAATTGCAACTGATATTAAAGCTGATCCAGTAACAGGATGGTGTGAGTTCTTTTCTGTTAACAAAAACACTATTGCAGCAGATCATTTACCAGTTGTATATATTTACCTCCTTCCTGCCATTGTTTTTTTTAAACTAATGATCTCAATATGAGCACAAAGCAGTCAATAACTGTCTTCAAAAACATAACTTTATTTGTTATGTTTTTCAGTTTGCATTCTTACAAAATGCCAAGAAAGGCAAAGTTAATTTTTAATGACTGCTCTGGCATAATTGTTTCAAAAAAATGTCACTTCTGTCATTTTGGCTTTTCACTTCATTAATCAATGTCTCTCTCGGAGCAGTTTTCACACATTCTTTCCACCCAGAGTTGTTCTGATTTCTAAAACTTGTTGTGAAGACTTATGGAAATAAATGATTGAGCAGGGTTCGGGCAGCTTTGTTATTGTGAGTGGTGCACAGTCCCCACGTGAAGTCCCATCAGTTTCAAGGCAGAGTAAACAAAGTGCCATTCTGGAGACCTTGAGTTGATAAACTCTTGTTTTAAACTTCAAGGTGCTCTGACACTGTACTGCTCTGGCTGCAGCAATATCCTGGATATCTAACTCACACGTACGTGACAGAAAATCTTCGTTAAGTAAGTCAGATGTTTCAGATGACAGCATAATAATTGAAAACTTTAATTTATAACTTTAAACATAAGATTTGCCTCTGTAGGTTGTCTTTGGGGGAAATAATTAAACAGTTACACACAGTGGTGCACCTTGCATGTTGTCATAATGTGAGTCTGCGAGCATGTGCAAATTTAGACCAGTTACCTTCTGTAGTAGTACTAACTGACAGACCTCATTTATATTTCCATCCACAGCTTAATGCAGCTCCTTCAGTATTACAGACCTATACGTTTGACTCAGCTGAAATTGATACCAATTTGTACGCTATGTATAAGAGAAAGGCATGGACATTGCCTTTTACAGCCTCCAAAGGAATGAAGCTGTTACATATTTAGACATTATCTAACTAAATGCAATTTATTCAGACTTCATACTAATTTTGAATGGTTGTGCAAGAGGAGGTAGCGGTAGCTTGCACATTATTAGATAATAACCCAGCTGGTACCCCACTGCTCACTAAACTGCTCTTAAGTAAGACTGTGTCCTCTTTATTCCCTTCTCCACTACAGTTTTTCTGCTCGCCATTATAATCCTTCATCTTTATCTGTCCCTTTTCTTCACTCACTTCTGCACTGTACTTGTTAAAAATCTATACATTATTATCAGAACAGTCTGTTCTCAGAATTTCTGTTGGGGATTAAAAAAAAAGTTAATAATTAGGGCAATAGCTTCAGGTCCTCATTCTGTCTCTTATAAAATATGGCACAGAGCCTTTGGAACATACACACACACACGGACACACACATCCCATGCTATTGAACTGGAATGTATTTTCATCAGCTGATGCAACCTTCAGTACAAACTAAAGCACAAACAAGGCACAGCCGATGTTTCTCTAACAAGCAGACGAAGTTTGGTAACTCCTCGGTAAAGAGGCTGGCAGGGAAACGAAGAAAGTGAAATCATTCCAAAGACGTGCTGTGTAAGAATGCAGACCTCTTATTTGGATTGGATAAAGCTGTCCAGTCCTATACTTGGATTTGGAAAAAAAAAAAGTCCCCAAAATACTGAATAAATGGCACTTCATTACAGTACATATAACAGCATATCCTTCTTCAGAGTGTTACATTTAGTGAAAGCTAATGTTGCAGTTACTAAGCACACATCTTACTATATGTGGATGTCTGTGTAAGCGCACTCTACGTGTAGCTGAATTTATCTGTCCTCAAAGAGCTTCGTGTAGATAGCATTTAGGGATGAAAGATTTACTAAAAGAAAGTGCTGGTAAGGAGGAGAGGGGTGAGGCAAAGAGACATGGGAAGTGAAGAAAAAAAGATAAAGTGACAAAAGTGATGCGACAAAAAATGCAGAAGAGTAGAGAACAGGGGAGGTGGAACATTACGCACATGGATCTGAAATATGGGTGAACTCGGGTGAACGTGTTGCACAAATGCTGCGCCGCTTCCACAAAACCAGCTGCACAGAAGCCTCTCTCCCCTGCTCTTTCTCTCTTTCGCCCTCCATCTCTCTCTAAACTTTTTACCCTCATATTTATCTCATGATGTCAAATATAAATTAGATGAGTCTGCAGAAAGGAAGAAAAAAAAACAGCAACTTCAAACTAGAAAGTAGATGAGGTTGCACTTTAAAGCCCACAACACTCCCCCAGCTGTGCCAACGTGTATGGGGGAGGTTGGTTTTTACTCTTCAACAAATAATTCAAAGTCATTGTTTGTCTGTGTTGGACAGTTCTGTTCAGATTTATAAGAATTCAGTGATTGAAACGCAGGGAAGAAGGCAGTAACAATTTGTATCTGGTGTATTATGCATTATGATAGTCCACAGGGTGTTATGGTAAATGTTTTCTGCCAGCAATCTGAGAACTAGGCTTCATCTTCAGGCCCAGACAAGCAAAAACCTTTTGTTTCTGAAAATCTGATTGCCTGAATTTCAGGGAAAAACTGTACAAAATAATAATGATTGATAGATCGTCACAGTGAAATCTTTGAAGTCTTTTTTTTTCTGGTAACTTCTCAAAAAGAATTAACTGAATTAACTTTGACCTTGATGTCTCCAAGCTGAATTTGGGCAAGCAGAGAGAGAGAGAGAGAGAGAGCGAGAAAGCCCTGCATAATGCATAATATGTGAGCAGTAGTGGGTGTCTGGGGAGTCCCGGTATAATCTGAACAAAGTACCAAACTCCTCAGTGCTGACCAAGAAGAACAAAGAGCTGCTTGAGCATAATGGCCTAAACGCAGGAGCTCGTCTTACAAAATCGTCATGTTTTACTGAGAAAGAAATCTAATAATACAGTCTAGGATTCAAGATATATTTTTAGAATTCCCCCATGACTTAAGCAAGGAGTTCACACTATTTGGTTACTAAGCAATGCAAAAACCGCTCAGTCTCTCAGGCTATAAATTTTAATCCAGCTCTAATCTTTAAGTGCCTCCAGAAGACTAAAGAGATGTAACCATGGGTTAAACCAGATTGGGATGATCTCATTCGTTACTATTTAAATGCCAGCAGAGTGACAGCACATGTGCATGGATCCCTGCATTGTTTAAAAGACACTATACATAATAATTCCACTACACATAACAACCATCACACAATTCTTCTCCTCCTTCTTCCTTTTATATGCAGGACTTGGACGGTTGGCTGGGTTCAGATCTTTAAATCTGTCAAGTCGCTTCAATTAAATTTTTTTTATATAGCACCAGTTCACAACAACTGTTGCCTCAGGGGAGCTATGTAGCAAGGTAAAGACCCTACAATATTAGAAAGAAAACTCCAACAATACAATGATCCCTGTCCATTCAATTACCTTCATTGATTTGTTTCTTGACTAAAAAGCAGTTCAATGTGTGTCGCAGGGGGACTAATGATTAGCAAGAACAACAACAAGGGTCATGATAAATAAAAGTATTAGTATATAATTGGCATGTAATCATCACATAATTGTTAACCATTTTTTTCTTTGTTTGTTTTGTTTACTTCACTTTGCTCCTTTCCAGGGAGGCTGAGTTGTGTGATCCCCCCCAGTAATTGGAAAACACCCCGGGTATGTTCACAAGCTCTGGGTACTGAGTGAAAAAATTAGATTGTGGATATAAGCGGCAGAAATGAGCTTCTGAAGGATGGCTTGGCAGTTAGGTGATTCAGGGTAGAGCTGCTACTCCTCCACATTAAAAGGAGCCAGATGAGGTGGTTCAGCCATCTGATTAGGGTGCCTCTGAGTGAGGCATTCTGTGCATTTCCTACTGGGAGGAAGCAGCAGAACCAAGACATGCTGGACAGATTATATCCTTCAGCTAGCTTGGGAATGCCTTGGTCTCCCTCCAGATGAACTAGAGGAGGAGACTGGGGAGGCAGAAAATGAATGAATGAATGAATGAATGGATGGATGGATGGATGGATGGATGGATGGATGGATGGATGGATGGATGGATGGATGGATGGATGGATTTTACTACTTCCTATTATCCCAGCTAACAACTCTACCCTGTTAATATTAAGCAGCCATTGTGCAGCCAACTTCATCTTTTTACAAAAAGTTTAAAATTTAATTTTAATGTGTTTTGTTTAATATTAACATGGTTTAAAGAAAGCAGTCTGAAGTAAAGCTGACTCTACCTAACTTTGACAAATTACATCTCTGTTTAAAGACCATTGGTCATGAGCTCAGCAAAAAAAACAAAAGGAAAAAAAGATTTGAAAAACCTTATAAATCATACTTAGGTTGCATAGCACACTACTCTGTTTCCATAATGACAGATGCTGTGTTCAGCTTGTAATGACTCATGGGGTTTGGGGTACATTGTAAAATGACAGTGTGCTATGCAAACAAATGAGAACCTGGAGGTTGTGTACATTCTGTGTTTCTACCTGTGTCATTCTTTGTCACGTTCAGCGTGGCCTAGTCAAACATATAGAATGCTGGATAGGTTGATGCAGATTGATAATCACATCCATAATGCACTAACAGATAGCAAACTAAAGGTCGCAGAAGTAAAACAAACCTCTGACAGAATACTGTGGCTGTAGTGTAGCAGTCAGTACGTAGGGGTTTTTCCACATTGTAATAACGCCTTTTCACCACACCATTAATGTTAATGTTATACTTTTGCATGTGTGATTGTGAGAGAGTTGGCTAGGGATTCAGCTGATGCCATTTTTTGTTATCAGAGGGTCCACATGAGGGTCTGTAAAGATGTCCATGTCCACTACAATGGAAAAGACCTGAAGATTCACTGTCCCAGCAGGTCTTTTTTTAACAGTAATACTGCAACTCTTCCAACTCAGAGATAGAGCAGTTATCTCAGCTAAAACACAATGGAACATTGATTTCAGAACACATTAACTTTAATTTAAGGCTTCAAAGACAGTGGTGTCACACTGATCAGGTAGACGACACGCTGAGGTTGGTCACGGGTGACAAAAGATGTTTGGTCATAGGCCATAAGCTCTGATAGGTTCTCCATTTGAGCAAATTCAGCCAGCTGATTGATGGATGATCCTGTACTAGCATTAGTTATGCTATGTGCCATCAGATACAAGGACTATGTCAAGCTCAGTTTGCAACCCATTCTGGATGAAACACACAGGGGATTTAATAGCAGGACTCCGAGCACATCATCATTGAACCTCCTCCTTCACCAGTTCAATGAAACAGTTGTGGCACAGCTGAGCTCGTCCCTTCCCGGACTCAGATTTGCATGTGAATC
The DNA here is from genome assembly GCA_015052665.1 of Apistogramma diplotaenia. NCBI lineage: Eukaryota > Metazoa > Chordata > Actinopteri > Cichliformes > Cichlidae > Apistogramma > Apistogramma diplotaenia. The sequence goes on from VOQJ01043276.1 coordinate 9,490, forward strand.
ACCTAACATCACATGTACTATACAAAATAAATGTAATACTCCAGAAGTTTCAGTTAACTTACTTAACTTACTTTGTGCGAGTTTTTTAGTAGATGTACCTGTGGTGTGAATTTGAACATCCTATTTCACATCGTTCTTGAATTATTGAGTTACTTTCATGCAAATTTGGTATGAATCAGACTCGTAGTTTTGTTGTGATACTGTTAACAAACAGACAAAAAGGCAAACGTACCAAAGACAATACCCCATTCACCCCTCTGGGGGCGGGATAAAAAAATCCAGCATACAACTCTCCATATTCACACATGCAGTACAGAAATGTAATGTTGGAGTAAAGAAATGTTCAGAAAAAGTGCCTGGAGCAAACTGAGCATGTACTTTCCAAATAAAAAGTCCAAAACAAGAAAATGTACAGACGCTGGAAGTTTGAAAAAAAATTAAAAGGCTTAAGATGACTTCCAGCACTTTTTCAGTAGGATAAACTTTAATCAGAGTGCTACCTGTTGAAAAACAGGGAAAAAATAAAGATAAAGGAACCCTGTAACAGTCATAGCCCTCTTAGAGACACCTAAGATGTCCCTATAAGGAGCCAATGTATCGCTACAGGTTTATCAGGCACGGCACCCTGGTTTGAATCATGTTTGCACAATTAGTTTAGCCCAGAAGCATTTGATAAACGTCAGGCACCTAAAACTACTTGGTAAGAATTAGTTCAAATATGCCTCTACACTTCAGTAACCCCTTGAGTTAAGAAAAAAATGACAGGTTGGAAGTGACAGCCCTGTCTTACTAATACCTTAATCTGTTGTCTCATATCATAGTGAGAAAACCCAAAATCTTCCTGTAGCAGCTGTTTATTTGGCAATCTCGCAGCAGCGCTTCACACAGCAGAGAGAAAATAAAAGCAATAAAAACATCTAAATTATGTGAACATACCATTTGTAACGAGCCTGGCAGCTATGACATCAATTAAAATCCATTAAAATATTTACAAGATTTCACTGAAAAGCAGACCCCCTGAGGAAATAAGAAGTAGTGCTAGGCATTATTACGTTTGCTCTCAGTGACATTACAGTTGCGTCATTTTCAGAAATATGTTTAAAACACAGAATACTTAATATGCCGTGTTATTACACCAAAACACATCTTCTTAAAAAACTAAACATCAATTCATTCTCAATATTGGACCCCTGCTAAGACAGAAGAAAGTCTGTAAATGCAGCTGTGAGGATAAAGAACTTATGGGGGGGGGGGAGTAGAACAGCAACAACAACAATCAGATATCTTAATGTTTTACTTCACACTCTGTGACACACTAGTACAGAGGGATCAAATGAGAGAGAAAGAGAAGCCTGCTCTAAGAGAAATCTTTACTTTTGCTAACAGAGACAGAAATAAAACATAGATATGGGGAGAACAATAGATGGAGTGTAATTAGTTTGACTCCCCTATCATGAGATTATAAATCCTTCCTAATTATACAGATTTTCAGCTTTTTAAAATTAATTTATTTATTTTTGCTAAAGAGAACCAAAGCATGAGAACGTGGCATGTGGAGGAATCTCAAGCTCTATGGGTCATTTGGAGGTCAAAAACTTACAGTAAACCGGTTAAAACTGTGGTTTCTTGCTCATCCGCTGAGAACGTATCAGGAAACTACTGCTGAAAGCATGCCATAATGATTATTTCATCATTTATTTTTTAAAAATATATGTACATAAAAATTGTATGTCTCTGGCAGCAACAGCAAAATAAGGATGCTGACAAAATGCTTAGTGGTTTGATTTATTGAATCGTTTTTATTACCATCTAAGTCTAAATTATTTCTGCTGACAAAAAGGATGCTGCTCTTTCTGATGAGAACTGAATAAATGCAGAGACCAGACAGAAGAAACAGTTTAACTGGAATTATTATGTTTCAAGCAAAGGGTGTTGCAGGGGTGGTAAGTGAAGGGCAGCTGGAAAATGTAGTGCTGAGAGTGCTGAGCTGGGCTCTCTGAGTAGAGCAGGTGGTTATGGAACAAAAAGATCGACAGGCTGGCCTCAGTTGTAGTTGTGTGCAGGTGGGCTCGGTTGTGGTGGCAGATGCCCAACAAATGATCGCTGCGGCTGAATGATCTACTGTAGCAACGTTTACAGTGAGGAACCCAAGTGTTTTTTACCACAGTAGACTGATTAGTGTGAAGGACATGCAAAGGGTTGGTATGACAGAGGAGAAAGCTAGAGACAAGGGTGAGATGGAGGAAGATGATCCACTGTAGTGACCCCTAAAGGGAGCAGCCAAAAGGAGATTGATTGGTATGGAACGCCACTCCCAGAGCCGGCTGTTTAAGTGCAGTGTGTTGTGATAGACCCCAGCGTTTATGAGTCTGGTGCTTAAGGTTTTTCCCATGCCGACATGTTCAGAGCCTTCCTGCTGTGTTTTTGGACAAGCCTTTTCCCTTTACGGGCATCTTCCTGATTCATGGATGCTTTTTGTTTCATCCTAGATGTGGCACAAATTTTTCCCTAGTGACCAGTGGTTACCAAGGGTCGCTGAGCAGTCTCTACACATGTGTGACTGTCGCTATTGGCAATTGGTTTAACAGTGATTGCCAACAACCTCCAGAAACCACTTTCAATCCATCAGGGAATACCCATTAATACTCCCTAGCAACCAGTAGTTGCCAGGTGGTCACCAGGTGGTCCCCAACTATGTGACCCAGGACTAAGTTTAAACCTGCTGCCAAATGAATGCTTTATCAAGCAGTCTGTACCAAAGTGTAACATCTAAATTCTGATTTATATTATCACTGCTATACATCACCCAGAATAAATTACATTTTGAGCATATGTTATGAAGTTGTTGATGTGTTTTCTAACTTGATGCTGCTTGGTGCTACATCAGTGTCAAAACGTGTGTGGAATCTTTTAGAGCTAAGCACTGCATGAAGAGGGAGAAAAACATTTGGATTCCCAGTGACGGGAGGCAGAAAGCGAGCAGACATTTGAGTAGAAAAAAGAAAGAAAAATGAAAAGAAAAAAACAATAAAAAAAAACAGTGTAGTGATCTCCTAATGAAGCAGCCTCGCTAATTATACAGTTGAGTACCTTGAAATATGTAAGTATGCTACACATGTTAGATACTGCAATCATAGAAATGAGTGTGAACCTGTGTGCTGAAATGTGACAGAAAGTAAAAACAAATCATCTAAGAAAATTTACCTCTTATTGTTATTTTAAGTAAAAAAAAAAGGGGGCAAGGGGTTTAAATAAGCTGCAACCGCACTTGCTGAAAAGAAATTGTACTTTAGTGAAAAATATAGTCATACAATTCTAAAAACAATTTTATATCACTTCTCGCTTTAAATGCAGCGATCTGAATTATCTTTGATACCGTACAGTAAGTGGGAGATATACTTCAGAGAAGCAGATGCTACTGAGTAGAAAAGATTAGCCAATTTGGGGAAAAAAAATGTGGGGGAGGGGGTGATAAAGGTAGGGACAGACAAAGAAAGAAAGAGACAGACAGGTAGCCACAGCGAGATATAGAGGGGGTCTCTATTCTTCAGCCAAATCCGCTAGCTTTTGAAGACCGGCCAGACGTTCTGTTTACATGACTGCCTTTGCTGGCCAGAGCACACCCATAAAATCACAGGCAGATCCACACATTTGCCCTTCATAAGGTAGCGTATTGTGGATGCTGCAGAACATACTTTAAGAATAAACACTGAAATATTTGTCTTGTGAATATAACAGTCAGCAGGAAATTATAGAAACTACATTTCAAGCAAAGAAAAAGATGGGTTGGTTATTAAAAACAAACTATAGAACTAAAATGTGGCTTTAAATTAGCATTTTTTTCTGATTTTGGAGCTGGAGTGTTTCTATGTCTTTTGCATGTTTTTTGATTGATGATTAGAAAAGTAGTGTGAAAAAGGGGATTCCCTTCCTTCCTTATTTAACTTGATATAAAGCAGGTTGCTGGGGTCCCCAACGTATTAAAGAATGCTACAAAAATTGACTCTTTTGTGACAACCAAACACAATAAGAAAGGCATGAAAAGATGCATTGTATTGTACTATTAAGATCTTACAAACCGTGCAAAGGCAGAAGAAGAAAGGGGGGAAAAAAGTGCACTTTGATTCATAACTCAACAAGGACCGGTTGCACTGGGCTAGCTTTATTTGCTGTGACCTCTCAAATCACCAGAGCAAAACACTGTTAAATTTTAATGGGATGTTCTGGACTGCACGGTGAAAAGCTGATTTCCTCCCCTTTCCTCTTCAAAGGAGAGGAGACTTTTCTTCTTCAACAGACATTGATTATTCCACTACACAGATGAGGCCTTGTATGACAAACATCGGAGGATAGATGAAACTGAGCTGAAGCCAGAGTGTGGCCGTGCTCCCATTTATTTAATTAATGCTTCCCTTACTCTACTTTGGTAATGTCATGTTTATATTATGTATTATGTACAGTATGTGGTAAGTACCTTTCTGATTATGTGTTTACATCATCAGCACACACTATCATTTTGCATATAGTGTAATGATTCAGCCCATGTCAGTAATACGTCAATAATAATTGGATGTCAGTATATAGGAGCCATGATATTATGAGAGAATGATGCTGAACATCAGGAGAGGTTTAAACCCCTAGATACAGTCACGCTCACTCAGTCATACAAGCACTACTCCAGGAGTGGACATCTGTGAAACCCTATTGCTCAGCAACCATTCTGTAACAGCTCCCTCTCATCTTCATCTGAATCGTCTTCTTTGTCATCTTGCTGAGAGCCTTCCCCCTCCTCCGCGTCCTCTAGGATATCACCTTCTGCTGCGCACACATTGTGGAGGATGCACCACGATCGGACCACTTCAGGGGCAAACAGAGCCGGAATCTCAGACGCTGTCAGAATGATGACTGCCGGCAGACATGCCAAAGATGTATTTACTGACGCGCCTCATCTTGGCATGGTGTTTGTTGTAGAATGCTTCAGCTTGCCCTGCAAAAATGCTATCAGATCATTCGTTTTGGATTTCAAAAGCGGCCCATTTGCGGCATACCACAAATCCTGAGGTTGTCTGTTTGTGTGTTTTGGCAGAGAGAGTTCTTACCTCCCACAGGCTGACAGTAGGGGTGGTGACTGAAACAGGATGCAATAGGAATGGATTTCTTCTCACTCCCTGTAAAGAAAAAAAAACATCCTGTAGATACCAGCCCTGTTTTGTGAAAGGGGACCTGTTGAGAACAAGCCTAAACTGGCAATGAAAAACCAAAAACTGCACCTCTGGCATCATATTGCAGTCACAGAGAAAGGGTCACCTACTGTAGTATTTCTTGCATGAGGGAAAATCCTGTTGTGACTTTAGCCTGTGGCACCAGCATTGGAACAGAATGCCCAATGGCCAGCAATGTGAGCAAAGCCAGTCCCACATCCCCCTCGCCTGATAACTAAATCTATTCTTGAGGGATTGTCATCATTTCCTTCAGAGCCCTGCCAACTGTGGCTCTTGGCATAGCTGAGATGTCAGCTGTTGCCCCCGACAAAGAGATTTGCATGCAAGTCGCCAACACCTCAATTTCTTTGGCTTCACCAATGGGCCTTTTTACAAGGCAACATCTGGTCTATGCTGTCACTGCAGTTTTTTGACGTGTTTAGGGTCAGTCCTAAGCAAAAGCACAGAAAGGACAAACATGCTGTTTATCTGTGATATGAGATCTATTTCATGAGTTACTTCCTGCTATGCTATACTATACTACACTATAGAAGTCAACTACACTAAGGTCAATTTTTATAAAGTTGATTGTTGTACAGCACAACGTGCCCTTTTTTTAGTGAAACCTAACATTTTCTCCTAAAACACAGCCCTGCTTATCTAAAGAGCAAAGTCATATCCACATTCTCTATGTCTTCTTTCCTATCATAGCAGAAACATTAATATGTGTTATAACACAGTAATAAAAAAGAATTAATCACATAATGACTATAGTCACTCAGTTACAGTAGCTCAGTACTTTCAGTCGCTAAGATATCTGTTCAGACCAGTCAGGTAGCACCACATCCTAGCCAGAAAAGCAACACCACTGATAACGTTTTAAACAACCATGGTGCCAAATACGTTCACTGTATGAATAGCAAAAGCATTTTGCTGAACAGCGGTCAGCTTGCAAGATCTGATGACCTTAATGCTTGCTGTGTGTTTGTGTAGAAAGGACAGTTAAAAGACTGGAGGAAAACGTATTCCCTGCAGCGCCGGTGATAGGATACGCTTCTGAAAGCCAGCCATTTTCAATCCATTTTCCCTTCATTCCCATTATGTTTTATTTCTTCAGCTTATTCCCGATGTCCCATTTCCTTATCCGTCTGTTCTCAGTCTTTCTTTCGGTGTCAGCATGCCAAGGCCCCCACAAAGTGCCACGTTAAACTACCGGAATCAAATGAAGGCACAACAGCAATATCACTTTCTGTCTCTTACTTAATGCCAGAAACATTTATCTTTCTCTTTGTCCTTGCACCTCCACCGTACCCTCCTCTGTCTCTCTGCAGCCGGTGCCAAGGACTGCTGTGGGCCAGGTACCATTTACAGAACAGCAAGGTCCCTTGGTAGAGAAAACGAGAGGGAGCAAAACATTAATGAAAACAGTGGAAATGAGGACTGAAACTAATAAGTTACAGCTACATGTTAGTGTGGTAAACGTCTATAATATAATATTCAGAAACACAGCAAAATAATAAAATTAATTTATCATGATCCAAGTTCACATGCTCAATTAGGTAGGAAGTAGGAAAAAAAAAACATAAATTCAGCCAAAATTCATTCTGTATGCAGATTATGTAGACAGAAAAATTAATAAATTTACCAAATACATACACTTTGCAAAGCATATGAAGTCGATAGAGCGAAATTGTTATCAAACATGTCTATTTACCCAGCACATACAGAGCAAAATTTATATTTTTAAAAGTGCAAGCTGGTGAATGTCAAACCATTCCAATCTGTGTATACAGAGGCCTTTTTTTTAGCACTGCCAGCAATACTTTCATTTAGTTATCTTTAAAAATCATATGAATATTGACACTGCTCAAAGTCTTCAGCTTAAAAAAATGGGAACTCTAAAAAGCCACAAAAAAAAACAAACAAAGCAAGACTGAACACAATAAAAACATGATTTTGTGCTGCCTTTAGTGTGTGTGTGTGTGTGTGTGTGTGTGTGTGTGTATGCTTTATTTGCTTTGTGATTATCAACGTATTTACCACTAGATCACAATAAGCAGATGTAGAATTTTTCAGAACCTTCCCTTTGGTAAAATATAAGTGTACCATGAAAACTCCTCACTGCCATGTATTAATAGAAATTTTTACTTGAAGAGCAAAAATGCAGGAGTGAAAGTACTTATTCATCCCTTCTATTTAGTTTTTGGAGTGTTGCTGACATTTTGCACTCAAAGTTACACTACAGGAGAACGCTGTCAATCATGAGCACACTTGAAAACTGCATGATGCATCCTTGCCAGTGTGAGCACTTGTAAACCTGTGCATGTGCAGATATGTGTCTTGTACATTGTATTTTTATGTTTTCAATTTCTTCCCAATAAAAATATTAAACAGAGAGATGGAGAGAACTACACTGTGGCTCTTGGACAGAGCTACTTGCTCTGCATACCCAAAATGTTTTTATTTTAATTATTTTACACATATTTTGGCCGGGGCAGTGGTTTGCATTGTTGCCTCACAGCAAGAAGGTCCCGTGTTTGAATCCACCATCTGGCTGGGACTTTGTGTGTGGAGTTTGCATGGTCTCCCCATGTCTACACAGGTTCTCTCTGAGTACTCTGGCTAACTCCCACAGACCAAAGACATGTAGTTAGTGGGGTTAGGTCGACCGGTGATTTTAAATTGCCCATAGGTGTGAATCTGAGTGTGAATGGTCATCTGTCTCTCTGTGCTACCTCTGCTGCAGACTGGCGACCTGTCCAGGGTGTACCGTGCCTCTCGCACCATAGCAGCTGGGATCAGCTCCAGGTCACTCGTGACCCTGAATTGGATAAGCAGAAGGAAAATGGATGGCTGGATATTCTGGATGACTAGCCTGTTGTTCAGCCGCAGTGGGATTGGGGTGTCTGATAATCATGATCAAACAGGCATGGCAGGAGAGTCAGGAAGGTGTCAGCCAAGGTAAGCCCCTTAATACCCACAAGGTTGCCTAAAAACGTATAATCAGCTAAATTAATTGGAGAAATCTGCATAGGTGAACCCTGGGTTTGTGCAAAGCTTAAAGCTTTAAAAGTATTTAAAATTTTAGGGTATTGCTAGTAAAATAAATACCTGTCGTCTTCTTCTTTCAGCTGCTCCTCTTAGGGACCACCGCAGTGGATCATTTGCCTAAATTTTCACCCTCCTTCCTTTCATCCACTATCCCCCTTCTGCACATGCACAAACCATTTCAGCCTTGCCTCTCTAACTTTGTCTCCAAACCCTTCAACCTGAGCTGTCTCTCTGTTATACTCCGTTCTAATCTTGTCCATCCAAGTCACACCCAATGAAAATCTTAGCATCTTCAACTTTGTCACCTCGAGCTTGGCCTCATGTCTCCTTGTCAGTGCCACCATCTCCAAACCATACATCATTGTAGGTCTCACTGCCGTGTTGTAAACCTCTCTGCTATCCTCCTGCCACAAATCACCCCCGACACTCTTCTCCACCCACTCAATGCTGCATGCACTCTCTTCTTCACCTTTCTTGTGCACTGTCCATTATCTTGGATGCCATAAATAATGGCTGTATTCTACCTTATGCTCCTGTTAGGGGAGCCTGTCACTGCACATTTTCTTACTTGCTGCAAATGGTTAACAGCTTGCCGTACCACTGTTGCTATTATAAGTATGTGCTTTTCATGTTATGAAAAATCAATGTGGTAGATATGAATACAGGTCTGTAATGATTAATATATCCGCTTTCCATTTAAATATGGATACACTGTTTGGAGGATGCTGTTCTTGAAATAGAGATATTAAATGCCTCAGGGGAGATATGAGGTTTTATGACTGTATTAAAAAAAGAGTGACAATGTCTGGCATCAGACCATCATCCAACTGGGCAGCAAGTTATGCTGTATTAACTCCCAATAGCTAAGCATATTTTGTGTGTGTGTGTGTGTGTGTCCCAGTGGCTTTTCATCTTTATCAGTGCACTTTTTGCTTCTTATTGAGACGTTGAATATTTTATCCTAAGTGTGCACAGACACAAAGACGCCCACACAAAAACGATCTCACAGTCGCAAGAAACTTTGTCTCGAGCCAGTGCAGGGATGACTTCGGGGTTCTGAGTAATCACGGCTTATCGTGGTTCTTGTTCTGTTCGCCTACAGCTGGCAGCAATGACAATATCATCACAGAAAAGTTATTCATATCAACATCTTTTTTAGTGTCTCATTGTTGAATTGGCCCCACCTACGTGTGTACACATAGAGATTCATTACACCCACCAATCACCCTTTGCCACTATCGTGCCCGTGAAGCATGATAACATTTGGTGATCACGCACAACTTGCCAGATGGTGATGTGGTGTGGAAGTGTTTACCTCACTGTGCGACTAATTCTAATCTCTTTCAGAGAAATGTAGGAGCCCATTTTTTTGATGAGCTAACCCATTTCTTTAGTTTCTCAAGTTGACACTTATGTTTCAGTCCTAGGAAGCTGCGGAGAATCCAAGTGGTTTAGAGTGATATCACTAGCAAACTTTGAAAACAAAGCAAAAATAAATACAATCCTGAGCTTTTGGTCCCTGTGACCTTTTAAAATGCTCCTTATTGACTTCCTTTCTCTTTATTTGCATGTGTGATCTTTTCTGGCCTTTTTTTTTGTTTTTGATTTTGCTCAGATCCTTTCCACTGAACATGGAAACCCCACATAGTTAAGCTGCACAAAACAATAGACAGATGCTACACATGGCCTGAGCTAACCTGCTATGTTTGGGTGGGCAGCTAAAAATTCTGGGTGGGAAACTTTGGTGAGACAAAGATGTTAGAGGTTAGAGGTCAGAGCACCCAACTAGTGGGTTTCTGGTTTAAGTTCATAATCATAGACTGACTCTTAGATGACTGTTTTAGAACCCCAACCTTTTATATCCCTATTTTCTTGGATGTTAAACTTTATTGCAACACCCGAGAGAACAGCCAGACTCATAGTGCTTGCTCATAGGGGGTCAATGGAAAGAAAGCAAAAGAGAGAGAAAGGGCAAGTTGTATGTGTGCATATATATACTGTATGTTTGAGGGGCACTATGGATAGAGGGTGACAGAGCCATGCTTGATATGTGGATTCTGAGAGGTCTGTCAACTCATTCAAATTCACAGCAGGCTAGAACGACCCTGAGGCCAACAGGAAATTTCCCAGCGCTCCGGATGGTCAGTCCACCAATGAAATTGCTCATACGGAGCTTCATGTTGCTCAGCTGCTCATTCAATTGGGTCCTTCCGCAGAAGTACACAAGAAAATAATAATTAAGAATATGACACCATAGTCTGCATCTAAGGGAAAGGTTTATGTCCACATGGTACTTGGCACCCTCTCAGTCCAGTGTGTGTGTGAGTGTTTCTTTTCCAAGCAAAGAGACAATATGTGTGTAAATTACCATGGTAGTCTTTCATTATACAAAGTGCGTTGACAGACACAAATTTCAGCAGGTAGTCTTTACTGGACTTAAAACATTTACAGACTGCTGTAAATTAAAGAATTAGTGAAAATGTGGTGCTTCGAGATTATTTTAAGTTGAATTCTGACAATAACCTGGTCCCAACCTGGTTACCACGCTCAGCACGGCTCACTAATTCACTAATCTCAATTTGTAGTACACCCTTCTGGACTAGGTTATACTGTATGTTGTAGCACGCATGAATATATGATTAATGTTTCTATTTGTTGACATTCAGCCAAATGTAACTAAAATTGCAAGATCTCAAAAGAAACTCTTACAAGTTTCAAGCTATAAACTGAACCACAGTTCATTCCAAACCATTGAGAATCCATTTATCCATTTTTTTTCCGCTTATCCAATTCAGGGTCACAGGGGAATTGAGTTTTTTTTTTAAGAGTACACATTGTAGACAATGACAGTTTTCTCCCGTTTCCAAAGATTAGTTCACATGTACCATAGAGGCTGGGCAGTCTGGGGGTCAAGCACTGATGTTTCCCTTAACAAATAGAAATAAACTGAGAAGAAAAATGTTAACAGAGATCCATTGACTGAGGTCACACTTCTGCAGCTCCAAAAGTAGCCATAGCCATATTCAGCAAACACTGAAGGGTAATGTATTTCTATAACAGTTTGTATTTAATGTTTAATTAAATGAACAAGGGCAGAAGCCAACTGTTGCATTATTTCCATTAATGTGAATATGTGTAGTGAAACTGAAAATACTGCTAATTTAGATTTAATTATGTGGCCAGATAAATGGCTTTCCCACCCCCGTCATCCCGTGGTCCTGGGAATTTGTATTATTATTATTTTTGCACCGAGTCATTTTCATTTCATTTTCTCTCAGCCCTTTTTAAGCACATTATTTTTTTTCAGATGCTTGACTACATGTTCTTCTGGTTGTTTTTATAAAGTGTCACGCTTCCTTCTTTACACTGCACTGAGTCTTTTGTTAATGTTTGGGGAGGAAAGTAAAATGTGAGGTAGAGTGCAAGCAACACAGAACCATGAATGTGAAAAAGTAGTTTTTAATGCCACAAGGACTTTTCAGTATTCAGACTTTTGTTAACTTTTCTGTTTTTTTAAATGCTTTAGTGTAAAAGGCAGTTAAGTGTTAAATCAATCTCTCAAGGATTTCTAGCTTTCTTTTTTGTAAAGCCTGCCTTGTCTGGTGGGTTTTGCAATCAGAATTATATGAATGCACTGCTGAACCAAATATATTTACTCTTCCAAGATGAGTTCTTATTAGTATTCTTCCTTTCATTTTATTTGTGTTATTTTTTTAAATAAATGTATACTTATTGTAGCAGTGCCATAGGGGACAGACTGAGATTTTTCCACAGAGTGCTTGTTCTAGATACAACTGTCTAAGACGTATGATTGATTTCTTTGGAATTGTGCGGCCAAGAAATAGCAATAAAAATTTGGTAGTTCAAGGCCGCCAGAATTGTGTTTTGGCTTTTGTAATGTTTTTAAGCTTTGTTTTTCCATAGACATTTTGAGATATTTGAGTCTAGTTACTGAAACCAAGCAACAGAGGGTCTATTAGGGATCAGTGAGAAAAAATAGTTTTGCAAAACCATCATTTTAATGGTGGCAACTCTCCCTACGAGTGATTCAGGTAAAGATTCCAATGTTCATCATCTATTGTTTTTAATAGAGGAATATGATTTAACTGTAGTCTGAAAGCCTAGTGGAAAAAATTATTGCAGTAGAGTGGTGCTCTGACAATTATAATTCAGAGCCAGAACTGTTGATTTACCCCAGATGATGGATTAGTCTGATATCTATAAATTAGTTATGGGATTCGATTAAAAAATTTAATCAAGGGTCTGTAATTATTAATCGCAAATAATTGCAAATTAATCGCAAACCATATATCAACAAATTAAACATTTTCAATTTTAAAAAATAATTTTGCTAGTTACATTTTGAATGAGTAGATGTATATCAACAAACATGTTTATTGCTTTCTGAATTTTTTTTTGATTTTTATTAAAATCAACAGATTGGGGAAATTGTTGTTATAGTTATTCAGATTTCAAGTATTTTTCAAGTATGATTGTTTAACTTATTTGAAAAATAAAAAAAATGTAAACAGCACACTACAGTAGACAATAATGATAGCACCTTTTCTTGTACTGTAAACCTTTAGAATAAATAAAACAACTATACAATATTGCAACTCTTGTGAGAGTTTAACATCTGGTGTAAAGAAAAAGTACCATTTCTAAAGTAACCACCCAAAGTGGTCTACAGTCTGTTGAAATCCAATTAGCCAGGGAGGTGCTGAATTTCTCAGACAGTTTGGGAGGATGAGCCGTTTAATCAAAATTAAAGTCCCGGCCCTACTATTAATATAATCATATTCGGAGAGAAGCTTGTGAGTTCCAAAGGAAAAGTAACACATCATCAGCATAAAGGCTTATCTTATATTCTGTGTTTTAAGTTTGAATTCCTTTAATATTTGCATTTTGTTGGACTGCTATTGCTAGTGGCTCAATAAAGATGACAAAAATTGAGGGACAACGTGGGCTGATCTCTGCAGACTGAAACTTTGGGAAGTAATATTTGAATTCTAATGTGTGCATTTTTAGAGCGGCATAGCGTTTTAAGATAAGATAAAACTTTGATGATCCCATAATGGAGAAATTTGCATATTACAGCAGCTCACGTACAGAAGAAGGATGAAATTAAATAGAAAACACAATATATATAAAATATATGTCAATATACATATACAACACTATATATATTTCTATCCAGTAATTTGTATATAGCATACACACATACACAGGAAAGTAAATAAACAAAATGTATGTGTTTATTAGTCTACGTGCATTATTGGCTGAGTGTCTTTCCTTGATAAAATCTGTTTGGTCTGGTATAATAGATGCAGTGATTTTTTTCTTATTTTCTGACAAGGACTCTGCAAATTACTTTAAGGTCTACATTCATGAGGACGATTGGGCAGTAGCTTGATGGGAAGTGTGCAATATTTGCCTGGTTTAAGAAGCAGGTTAATCGACTTCAAGTTTGGAGATGGTTTGTGATTGCGTATGATCTGGATCTGAGTGGCCATTCTGAAAATAGTGGGTGCTAGCATTGGCCAGAATTCTTTGGAGAACCATCTGCTGTAGGGCTTCATGGAATTCAGACATTGCTAAAGGTGAATCCAGATTCACAACCTGTTTGTTTTTTAGTTTTGGCATATTTATATTGTTATGAAATTGTTCAATGGCTGCATTGGATGGAATAATTTGTGATGACTATAAAGTTTCAAAAAAGTCTTTAAAAGGTTTGAGTTTTTGGCTCCCAGTCAGTTCTTTAATAGAATAAATAGCTTTTTTTTATTTATTTTTAACAAGGAATTTTCCAGATTTACTTTTATGTTCAAAGTTCTCCAAATGCAGCCTCTGCACCAGAAATTTTACTTTCTTATCTATTATTTAATTTAATTCCAGTTTCAGTTTTCTCGGGTTGCTAATTATATGTTTTTGTGGTGAGGCACCATAGGCAGCTTTTAATAATTTTTTTGTTTTAATTTTAAAACCAGTGGGGTTTGGTTTTTTATATTTATATATTTTTATATTTTATATTTGCCTCACATTTCTACTTTTCCTACTTCCCAATGAACACTTGGTGAAATTCCTGGTAGATCATTATTTTCTAAATGCATTAGAATTGTTTCAAAATCCTTTTTTGAAACAATTAGTGAAACATTGTTCATTATTAAGTAAAGACCCATAAAAACTAGTTCCTAATTTGTGGTTTGACTTTTTTCTGTGTCAGAGATAATATTATGGAGCTGCTAACTAAAAAGTAGTCCAAGTGAGAGTGAGAATGGTGCACTGATGTAGGAAAATGTGTAATCCCTGAGAGTGGGGTGGTATGAATGCCAAGCATTGCAAAGACCAAAATCCTGAATGGATTGTTTAAGAATTCCTGCAAACTGCCAATTTCTTTGACCCACTGCTGTACTAAGCCCCCCCCCCCCCCCCCCCTCTTTTCCCTTTTTTTCTTCT
>VOQJ01043281.1:0-13661 GCA_015052665.1 Apistogramma diplotaenia
AGCTGGTGCAGAATTTAGCAGCAAAGGTTGTTACGTGTTTTGTAGTTGGTGCAGAATTTAGCAGCAAAGGTTGTAACGTGTTTTGTAGTTGGTGCAGAATTTAGCAGCAAAGGTTGTAACGTGTTTTGTAGTTGGTGCAGAATTTAGCAGCAAAGGTTGTAACGTGTTTTGTAGTTGGTGCAGAATTTAGCAGCAAAGGTTGTAACGTGTTTTGTAGTTGGTGCAGAAAATAATCACAATATTTCATCTTCCACAGTGTAAGCTCGAGGGAGAGTGAAGTCTTGTACTTTGCTGGATTATTACTGATTTTTCAATAATCAATGCTTTTCCAATAAATTTAGAACCTGATAAATTAAGCACCCCACCCCCCCACAGCCACAATATGGGCCTTTTCAAACTGTGTAACCGTATAACAGTATTATTTTAAAAACTCAGATTCAAATAGGTTAGGTTAGGTTAGGTTAAAGTGATCCTTGCATAAACTCTGCACTTGCTGCTGCATTTATTAAACATAAACTCCAAACAGAGTGAAAATAAAAGCATAAAAATGTGTCAAATGTAGAAAGTGAATGAAAGAGTCAGATCTGAGTCCAACCTGCAGTCCTTGGCCATCGACCGTGACGGAGTTGGCTCTCTGCATCTTTCCTCGGCCTGACTGACTTGAACGAGAGTCCTTCCTCAGCGTTGACTGTCTTTCCTGAGGTCAAAGGTCAAACAATTACAAGAGCATCATTTTTTTTCAGAAACCATGGGATTCACTGCCACAATCAAAGCGTGTGGCCTGAACTGTCCGTCTTACAGCTGTAAACCCGCCTGTGGAGACCAGGCAGGCCGTCTTTTTATGACTGCAATGATGTGAACAATGGTGGCTTATGCTAGAAATTACAACTTGCAAATTATACTATAACCACATTAAAAGTTCAATGGATAAAGATAATAAAACTGCTGTAACCCATTCTGCAACAGTTTTCATTTCTGCTTTTGACCTTTTCTGAACTTTCACAACACGAGTTTAAAATTGAGTTTTTGTTCTGCGAGCAGAGTCGCACAATTTTGGAAATAAACTTCTACAAAATAATTTGGTGCCATCTCAGAGCTCAGTGGGAGAACACAGGCTGATGATTGGATCGTCAGGTAACGAGGTCAGGTTCACGAGCCTCGGGACTGCTGACCCATCAGAAGTGAAGTCTTACCAGGACGATGGGGCAGATTGAGTTGGGGGGCAGGATGTGATCCTTCAGGGGTCCACAGTCACACTCAGGTTTCACATGTGAGGCGCACTTGTTATGGAGCTGGAGGAGGTGACACCATTATTAACAGCCAACTCATGTCAATAAGAACACACATTTAACCGTACAATTTCAGGTATATGCTCCAGACTAATTTACTTTACATGTGTCATTGTCACTGTTTTATTTTCTATTAACTTGTGACTGCAAACAAGTATTTTCTGAGTGTAAATTGGTGGGATGACTTGTGAGGAACAAGAGGTGCAAAAATGAAACCCTAAACAACAAGAAGCAGTGGGAATATAATAAGGAGGTGGCTGCCTCTCCTCGGGTGGCGGCTTACCGTGATTTGACACCAAACACAGTGGAGCCCAGTCAGACCCTGGTAACACTTAATGGTTTTGTGACACTTGTCACACTTGGTGGGGCAGTTCCCTTCCACCCAGAAATGATGCATTACCTGCAGAGAAAAGGAGAGACGACACGCAGAGAAGGAAAAGAGTGAGAAAAGAAACACGGTGCAGAAAAACAAGATATATACAAAAGCACAAGTGACACAACAATTAAAGAAAGCAAGAAGGAAGGAAAAACAAGGCGAGAGCACGGAAGAGAAAGACAATCCCTGCATCCCTGCCTCTAAACTGGCTTTATCCTGGTGATTAGAAATGCTTAGTAGCAGATTGAGTCGTTGCAATTCCACGAGAGGCAGAGGAGCCCTTATCCTAAGCTCCGCGGAGCGTTGCTGATCCAAGCGTGCCGACTGGTAAACACTCCAATTGGACGTACCTCTGTGTTTTTCTTGGACTTGACATAGGTTTTGATGCACGACAGCGGAGCGCGAGCCACGCAGCGCTCGTGGACTGTGTACTTGCAGACTGGGAAAAAATAAAGTTTTCAATGAGGGAAAGAAAAACAGACTTTTCCTGTAGTTGTAAATTATGAACACCAGGGTTTGAGTGATGTGTGTGCAAGAAGATGCTTGTGGTAAATCTTTTTTCAGTGAAGGGTGCGCTGGAGGACGCAACGAGACTGAAACACAAGCAGGGCTCATCCTTTTCAAATATGCATATATTTTTAGAATGGTTTGTTTCTCCTTTATCTTCACTTGACAATGATTTCAAACAATCATGTGACACTAAATTTATTTTGTGATCTCAGCTGTTTGATGTAAATAAACTCACCATCTTCTTGGAACCTTCATGCATGAAAGACAATGTTACGTCGCTCTAAACAGATAAATGCATCTGTCAGAGCTTTAATGCTGGCTGAATTACTCACATGAGCAGCAGAGTCCCTGCTTCCCCAGTCCAATTAGCATGTTGAGACACAGGTTACAGTAGGCTGGCTTGTTAAAGTGCTTCAGTCTCCACACGTGCTGCCCGTCATCTTTTACGTTCTGCAGCAACACAAACAGGTGAATGATGAACTGACGGAACAGTCACTGATTTACTAATATTGCATTGCTTTACATCCAGGCTGGAGAATCACCAGGTAGTCATCTGGCTAATTAAATTTGTTGCTTGTCTCAAAAGTTGAGCATTTTGACCCCAGAAAGTTGATTCTGTTCATCTGATTTGGGCAAAAACTGCAATCACAGATAGTGAAAGATGTACTTTTCGGCCCCCTTCTTAGTTCAGTGACGTTCAGGATGTGCACATCCTCATCAGTGACAGAGTGGCCGCTCTCTAGGTGTAAATAGATGGAAGAGTCCTGCTAAAAGTCCAGCAATCATTTTGGCATTTAGCCCTGTGCTCTGTTTGTGCCGGAGAACTGGGTCCATGGGCTGGACCAGTCTTTGGGGCTTGAAAGCTATAGTGATGCAGCAACCTGCCCCAACAGTTAGTTTTTGCTTAGGCAGCAGTTGTCCATCTTCTGTCCTGGAGGTTTCTGCAGACATCGTTGACACACGTCCATCTGGGATAAACACATTTATTCAGGGCCTCTTTGATATGATTCTTTTACCTGAGCCACAGCATCTGTGACGATGGTATTCACTCTCTTACAGTACAAATAGCACCCGTGGCCTTTTTCCTGTTTTCATATTAATAATCATAAAACTGAGTTCATGGGTCATTGTAAGGCAATGTTGCTGGCTTCTATCATTTTATAAGGTTGGGGAAACCTGCAGTCAGGATGACTAATGAAGTTTTATCCCACTGAAAACGCTGCGTCCAGATGAGCAGAAACAACTTTCTAGGACGTCCTCACCTGCATCAAGACAAAGCATTCGCAGGTTTGTGTGTTTATTCTTTTAGGTCAAATTCACTGAGGGCTGATGACAGGATTTTCTCTCTTTTGGAGTAATATTCATTCATAAAAAAGGACATCTAGTAAGGATTTATATAAAAGACAGTCAAATGCTTCCACCTAGTGGCAAAACGGAGAACTGGTGGTGTTCAGAACTTGTCACAGCAGCAGGAGGAAATCGTGTTGAAGCGTTTCTCCTTTGAACAGGTTCAAAAACAGGAGTCAACCGTGTCCAGCTGCAGAGTGTGAATAACTAAACAAAACACACACTTTCTGTCACGCTGGAGGCATGGGAGGCGCAGCCAAGCCTTTCAGCTCTGATATGGTCAGAGTTCAGTAGTGTAACAGCTCTGTGGCAGAAGCTGTTTCCAGTCTTCAGTGTTCAGCCTCCCAGATGGCATCGGGTGAAGAGGCAGTGTCCTGGTGCAGTGCGTCCTGCAGATGTCCCTGAGTCTGGGGAGTTTTCCTGTGGTCTGCAGCCAGAGTACCGTACTGAGATACAGAACGTGAAGGCCGATGCTGACCTGCAGAAGCTCACCAGCAGCTGCTGTGGAGAGTGCGCTCTCTTCGAGCACCTCAGGAAGTGAAGCCTTTGGAGACCTTTCTTGACCATCGCTGTGGTGTTGACGGTCCAGGTCATGTCGTGGCTGATGTTGACCCTGAGTGATGGATGAGGGGCTTCGTTCTCCTCAAGTTCAGGATCAGCTCCTTTGTCCTGGTTGGGGATCAGATTGTTCTCCTGGCTCCAGTTCTCCAGGTTCTGTACGCAGCCTCATCACTGGATGTAATCCTGCCTACAACGATGGTTTCACCTTCAAACTTTATGATGGTGTAATGATGCAAAACAGTGGTCCAGGAACAACATCTGAGATCTCTTTCCAGAAGAGCGCAGTCCTGGGAACAGCTAAGATAATGTGCAGGAGGACAAGCTCAGGACAAGCTCATAGTCTGTGCATCAGAGGGTTCTCTGGAACTCTTCTCTTGGCAATACAGGTGTTTGGAAGGCCACAACCAGCTGATCTGAGCAGAGTGTGAATGAATAAATAACATGACAAATGCTCAGAAAATCTGCTTCTGTTTTTTAATCAACATTATGCGTTGGTCTTAAAAGCCCTACATTTGTCGAGCTGTTAACAAAAGCTACTGAGGAAACAGGAAGTCAGACAGGAAACAGAACTAACACAAGACACAACCTTCACAGAAAACACAAAAAAAACCCCAAAAACTATAAACAAAATAAAGACAGGAATCAAGGAGTTCACAACACAAGAACAAAGTCACATTTACTAGAAGGAGCCTGACTTTAAACACTGGCCCAAACATGAACCGAGACTCAAACATATGAACTAAGCAGCCAAAAGAAGATTCCAGCAAACATGAAACCAGCAGACATGAAACCAGCAGACATGAAACCAGCAGACATGAAACCAGCAGACATGAAACCAGCAGACATGAAACCAGCAGACATGAAACCAGCAGACATGAAACCAGCAGACATGAAACCAGCAAACATGCCACAAACGATGCAGAGAGTGGCACCTGCTGCAGGCAAGCCTGGAGGAGGGGACCAATTAGCATTTTTATAGATCTGTGCATAAGCAGTGCTATAATACTGTGCAAAAGTCTTGCACCAACCCTAATTTCTTCATATTTGCAATCTATTGAAACATGTGAACACAAATGGAAATGCAACACAGAAACATGTAAAATTAATGTTTTATTGCCAAGTTGTTGTGTTTGGATTTAACACTGGTTCATCCCGTGAGTTTTAGTTGGCTTCTTATTTGTGAAAGATTCATCGGTCAGTGTATGAGGGCTGGACGTGCGCGGATTTGACTCCAGACGCTCTTCCTGAGGCCACCTTCGGAGGTATTTGCATCTCCTTGCAGTCGTGAACCAACGATCGTTCACACGTTAGGCAAATGTGTTAACCACCACACTACAGAGCCAGAATACATTTTAAGACCTTTTCATGGTCACATGTTTTTATTTTTATGATAGCATACATATTTAGGGGTTTAATAAGTGCCCGGAGCTGGACTGCATTTCTAAAGCCTGGACCTGATCTTGGTAAGCTAACATGTAACGTGACGCTAACAGCTACGTTGTCTTTCTTAGCATCTTTTCAGGCTTTCTTCTCAGTCACAGAGGATCAGTGTTGGTGCCAAATGTAATGTGGACTCACCGTCTCCAGCCCCAGCAGGACCAGCAGCGGGATGGTGGTCATGCCTCCCTGGATCCATTCTTCCAGCGACACGGTGCCGTCGTGATCGTAGTCAATCTCCTGCATCATTTCCTGAAGGATCTGCAGTATAAACAAGGACAGAAGACTTCTCAAAAAGAATACTGAAACAGCTGAGTATGTGCTACTGTCTCAGTAGCGTAAGGAATATTTTCATGCACACTTAATTTCTAGCTTCTTACTGGTTTCAGCTCAGTCACATCCCATTCCAGGTACTCTGCAACATGCATCATCTGGGAGACGATGTGCTCCAACTCCTGCGGTGAGACCACAGATGATCATTACAGGCACGAAAACACTGTGTTTACCTTTCTGTGAGCCTTAAGTTAATGTCACTGGATTTCTTTGGCATGAATAGACTGATGAACAGCTGGTAATAACAGGTTGGAAATGTCAGTCTTCTACAGAGAAGAGTTGCACAGAGGAAAACAAAGGCAGTGTGGGGAAGAGGCTGAAGGTTTAATTACAATGGTTGCCATTTGGGGTGGGGGTGGGGGGGGGCAGATGCGGGTGATGTTATTATCTAGTAGCACACTGAATCACTATGATGCACGTAGGATGCCTTTAAAAATCAGTGTATGAGTGTATATGAAGAGTTCATACTGTTTTTTATGATTTAGTCCCAATGAATGAATATCTACATTTATATTTTCTCTGCCCTCTCATTAGTGCTCTGCTTTCTATTAGGCTTTCTGTCTCCCATTCACTAATGGGTTGGAGATGACTAATAATTGGATACATTACCAAACCCACTCCAGCTTCTCCATCTCCCTTTTAGCCCTTTAATTTAAACCCCGACTGTCTCCTACACCCTCAGTACAGATAAAAAATACAGCTCTTTCATTCATAACTGTATCCAAGCAACACATTTTACCCCTCCTTGTTACTCTCCTCTTTTCCTCCATTAATTCATTTAGTTTATTTACATACATGTGTTTATGGAGAAAACAGACATAAAGAAATAGAGACTGATAAACGCCACCACAAGAATTAACTCCTGGGTCTACCTCAGGCCTCCTCCCGGTGGGACCTAACGTGGAACACCTCACCAAAGAGGCCCCCAGGAGGCGTCCTACTCAAACGCCTGAACCACCTCAAGTGTGGAGGATCAGCGGCTCTACTCTGAGCCCTTCCTGAATGGCTGCACTCCTCACCCTATCCCTGAGGAAGAGGCTAGCCACCTTTCGGAGGAAGCTCATTTCCATTGTTTAGGCCAGATTTTGACCCTATCTTCCGACTGCCACAACATGTCACAGTCTTCTGTTGGTGAGCCCATGTGAATTGTATCCTCAGTTTCTAGTTCTCAGTTGACAGGTGGTGCACGCGGTTGCTGTAGCTCATCTGCTCGATAGCCCACCATGCCGTGCATTCAGAGATGCTCTTCTGCATACGCTGGTTGCAACGAGTCTGAGTTTCTGTTCCCTTCCTGTCAGCTCAAAGCAGCCTGGCCATTCTCCTCTGATGTCTGACATCAAAAAAACGCCGCTCACTGAGTGTCTTCTCAAGTTTGGACCATTCGCTGTAAAACCTAGAGATGGTTGTCTGGGAAAATCCCAGTAGATTAGCATTATGTGAAATACCCATCTGCCACCAACAACCATAACCTTAACTCGTCTTTCTTCAACTATTTGTCAGCTGAATAGCAAGTTGAAAGAGGAACTTGAAAAGCTAATCAGAAAAAAATATTTTGTTCATTAAGAAATGAAGGCATTTTTAAGTGTAACAGTGAAAGAGGAAATGTTTACCGAGCTGTCCAAAGAACCGTTCCCATCTGTGTCGTAGAGGCGGAACATGACTGTGGAGACAATAAAGAAAATGTCAGTTTGCTGTAGTGACACCGTGTATTCTCCACGTTTCTCAGCCTTCGAGGTGAATATTTAAAGTAGCACAGCAGTTCTGGCAGCGGCCTCGGTGTGAACGTCACATCAGAGAGACTAAAAAGTCGTTATCTCAGCAGCTGTAAGCCTCAACTCAAAGCTGCAACTCTAAGTGTCCCCCAGTTATCACTTAAACGTGTCACCATGGAAACAGACAGCTCTGAAATTCAATTTAATTTTATTTACACAGCGCCAAATCACAACAGTCGCCTCAAGGCGCTTCACATTGTAAGGTAAAGAACCTACGATAGATACAGAGAAAACCCAACAGTCTACACGACCCCCCATGAGCAGCACTTGGCGACAGTGGGAAGGAAAAACTCCCTTTTAACAGGAAGAAACCTCCAGCAGGGAGGTTTAAAGCCTGAATCCAAGTCTTAAATCACCCTCATTCTTTATATTTTACTAACCTAGTGATTTAAGGTGGTCTAGAAGAAAAGCCTTTATGAAGTTTTTCCATTAGCATCAGCAAAGTTTTCACTCACTTTTAGCCCAGTCCTTATCCCGGACAATTTTCAGAGGAATGTTTTTTTTCCCTTGTTGAACCTGCTGACCTACAAATCCTTCAAGCATAAAAAAAGCACCTAACTCGAGGGATGAACCGACATTGTGTCAACAGACAACTTAACAAAGATCTAATTTTAAATGATGACTTTAGATGCAGTTCAGCAGCCTCTAAAGCACATCGTTGGTTCCCATTTTTTTAGTTGAAGCTGAAAAATGCCAGTTTGACCGTATTTCTGCACCAACAAGTGATAGCCAAAGTGCTATTAGCCGAAGACTCGACATATCTCGACATAATGTCCCATGTGTCTTTAAAAATATGAGGAAACCAGAAAAGCAGAAGACAAAAGAAGAACTGGCAGACATAAAAACCCACTGTGTGTACAGCAGATGGAAAGTATTTGAAGACCAAACACAAGGCCTGATGGAAAAGATGGAAGCTACTGACATGACATGATGGAAAAGCAGGACTCTAAGCAAGAAGATTAGCACGACATAAATCTGCTGTAAAAAGTTTGAGACCAAGTTATTAGCCTATGAAATTATATACATTCTTTCTGTATAAAGAAATGAAGGCTGACTCAATACTTTTGCACAGTACTGTAAGTCCTGCAGAGTCATGACATCATGAACTAGCTGCAGATTGTTTCAGCTCAAACGCCGCCCTGCCCCACTTCCAGCCCGGCCTCGGCCAGCACAAGGCGGCTGCTGACATCATCACTAAGATGGCGTTTTGTAAGGCCACTAACGAGGAGTTAATTGCCAGTTTCCAGGGGAAATCCGAGGTGGTGGTGGTGGTGGGTGATGCTGGTGTCTGCTGTTGGGTGGAGGTTGAGGGTGTTAGAAGGAGGTGATTGTAGTGATCAAAGAGGACCCAGAAGCCAAGAAAGTGCAAAGGATGGTGACATAATGCAGAAGCACAAATGGGCTAAAATAAGAAAAGAAAACAGCTTCAAACACAAAACTCTCACGTTTACTTTCACTATAAAGTTTATGGACTTTGGAAATATTGGTCTATGTTACATTTGTAAGTGAATGTTTAATAACTCGATGCCCCAGAAGGTCTGCATGAAAGCTGCTTCACAACTCATTAAACCTACTACTGCTTGGAGCTCCATACTAATGTAAAAATGAATAATAAATACAAATCAGGACATTTATAAATTGTTTTATTTAGTTTCTTTTTTCATACCGTTTTAACTAAATTTATGAACCATTTTATCATCATAACAAGCGTTTTGTTTACAGTCTTTAGTGACCAGGAGCAAAATATCAATAAAAAAAATAAACTGTGGGCGCTTCAAATCAGTTCTCACACAATCCAGCAGAGGGAGCCATCGACCACGGAAATGGTGGTTGCACTCGCCTACAGAGGCGGACAGGGACAGAATACACCAATGGGATATCCATCCACAGTTAATTCCACGATGTGTTCCCACACACAGGCAACATCTGCTCAATTATTTAGTAATCGCTGTACTTAATGGGAGAACCATGATTCAATAATTCAACAGAAGCAGGAGAATTATAGCAACACAGAAAAAAGGCCTGCTGTCCAATTAAGCAAACTTTGTAAATAAAAGATGGACAACTGCAATTAAGTGTCAATAAGCTACCAACATGAGGCATCGAACACCTGACGGAGAAGCTCGCGGCAGCTGCAAGGATCCTTTAAAAGGCCTTAAAGAAAGTGGAGACAGTGAAGGAAACACTTATGGCCAGAAGAATGTTTGAGTTTAGAAAACCTGATGTGTTGATGGCTGATAGGATGGAACATTGTGTTTTTTTTTATCAACTGTTGAGCATAAATTATAGCAAAGAGGATCTGTGATGTTCATCTATCATGACGATAGGGATGTTTCTAGGACAACTTGCATATGTGCTGAACCGTTATTTGAAACTTGTCCAGGTTTAATATGAGGATCCCCTACTGTAACAGTAACAAAAATAATATTTAGTTGTTATTAGTTGGGAAAAAAGAAAAAGAAATAATCTGATTGGTTGGGTTAAACATCAAGAATCAGAGCCAAAGAGCCTCAGCTCAGGACTGTGTCATGTGTCATGTGTCATGTGTCATGTGGCATGTGGCGATACTCACATTCAAGCTTGTCCTCAGGACGCCCACCTTCCAGCAAGGAGAGGTAACACACGATGTCCTTCAGCTGCACTGCCTGCAGAGGCCTGGGCAGAGGAGGCGTCTTCAGAGGGGTGGAGTTGCTTTTGATCAGCTTCAGTCCTGCAGGGTGAGGATGTCTGATATCAGTCACGCACTCGGCAGCGAGTCGTCTCTAGGGATGGCCATATGTCAACCCTATCACGTTGTGTTTAATGGTCACAACCAATATACTCACGTACAGCCTCATAATTTGGCTTTAAAGAAACAGATTGACACATTTTTCTCATACTGTACATTCCTGCAGCTCTGCTTTTAGCTCCTGTCCTTTTAAGGTGTCGCCCTGCTTTGAAAGGTCAGCTGGTCCAGTGAAGATGAGACTTTCAGTGATGATATACATAAATGGCACAAGGCTGAGTGGCAGCCTCTGCATTTGTGAGTGCAGGAGAGCTCCACGGCTGAGAAAGCTGTGCAGTAAATCATTTTCTTAGAAAGTGCAGATGCTCTGCACACTAAATTACAGCAGTCAGACCCAAGCAGGCCCTCACGTGCGCACTAAAACTATACAGAAGTAACATTATAGTGCAGCATACATACATTATAGTGAAGGTACAATGTTTAGATGCATATACTGTAGGGCTGGGCTTTTAGCAGCGCACAGAAGCAGGTTAAAGTGGTTTGAAAGTGATGGCTGGATGACATCAGTGGAAATGGGTTGTGTTTCATTCACTGTGCCATGTCCGTACCAGCGTTTCATAACAGAAACGTGTGTAAATTTGATCAAATCTACAGGAAATCTGGCTGCGTGAGCAGAGAGGGCAGGACAGAGGAAACACATGGTGGTATTAACGTAAAAGAAATGAATATTTCTTCTGTTACGGGAAAACCACCACATCAGCGCTACAGGCTACAGGATTAGCACACGCAGCAGCAAAATACAATTTAAATATTAAAAACTAAAACATTTAAAGTATAAGTAAGAGCAACAATTTTCATGTCATTTAAAATACACAAGACTCAGGTGCAAATGAAATTAAAAGTAAGAATGAAACAATAAAGAGAAAGAAAGTCGACGTCTGCATAAAAACGTCTTCAGCTGCTTTTTAAAGAACTCAGTGGGGTCTGCAGATCCCCGCGAGTGTGTGGGACCAACAGCAGCCTGACCTGGTGATCTAAGAGCTCGGGATGAAGGAAAAGGTTTCAGCAGGTCAGAGATATACCGGCCAGTTTGATCACGTTAGGCCCTAAAAGTTAAAACCAAAGTTTTAGAATGAAATCTAAAATTTACTGGCAACCAATGAAGAGAAGCCGAAATTGGAGCGATATGATATGTTTTGAAGTCCACTAACTGATATCTGATGATATCTGACCAAGAGGAAATAAAAGCATGATTAAAGTGTTGTTAAAGGTTAATATTGATTGTAACCTGGTGACATCCCTCAGACAGGAGTAGTGGGATTGGGTAACTGTGGATATCCCTGTGGATGGATGCCACAGGCCATGATTCACACTGAGCTGCAGAGACCTCTGCGTGCTGCAGGGATCTGTGACGTACGGTCAGATTCGTGTCATTAGTGTCCCTGTAAATGCATTCAAGATCAAAACTATTAATGACACAGTGAAGTCATGTGGAGGACTCTGTGGAGCCTGAAGGCTCAGCTTTCACGTCACCTGTCGAGACCTTTTTCAGACTCTCATCAATAAATAAAAAAAAGTGTGACTTCATTCTTTCATAATTGACGAGTTTCTTCAATCTTAAGAAAAACATTTGGGTTTCGTTTGTCATTAATGTTTCACTTGTACACTCACACCCCCACAGAGGGTGATGGGAGGGCTCACAGCGAACAAACTGGGATCAATAAAGGCCGCCTGGCACTCTCACACGCGCTGCAGTGATCCAGTTTCTCCGTGTGCTAAATAGGACAAACAGTGTAATCAAACTGTCACGAGTTACATAAGTTCAACGATATTTCTGCTTATGTTCTCCGCCTCTCTGCCCGAGTCGCTCACTCTTTATGCTTCTTTACATTTTCACATCAAAACAACCAAATGAAACAGTTTCAGAGTCACGATGTGATTCATGTGTTAAACAGCACATCAGTGTTTTCATCAGCTGATCGTGTATTTACTAACATCAAACCATATTTTATTCATTATGATTCTCCATTTATTTACTTACTTTAAAGGAAAAACAACAGCATAAACTTTTTTAAAAAATACACCACAGATTCATTTATGCTCCTGTTTGTTTGTTTTTACTGTAAATGAACTTCAGCTGTTTGATCCTCACGAGTGAAACTTTCATTTTCAGCCACCAAATCAGACGAATGAACATTTTTAACTTTTCTGTAATGAACTCAAATTATTCTGAGCAGAAAAAGCTCCCAGTGTTGCTGCGGCAAAAAAAAAAAGAGGCTATTACATTATTTTAACAGCACTTCACATCAGATTTATTAATTCACTGAAGCCCACACACTTCATGTTAGTTATTGTTACGCTTACAGCAGAAACAAGAAGCACTCAGAGAGCAAAGCAGCTCACTCAGGATTTTCTATAAGGGAACAGAATTTAGTGTTTCTGTTCATTTCTTTGTGTTTTAATGCACTTTAAACATTTTGCAGTGAAGTAACAAAGTTTAAACCCCATTTTAATATACGTGATGTAACTTTGAGTATTATTATCATTCATTCTTTCTTTTTTCATTTTCAGGTCAACTTGAAAGAAACGCAAACAGTTGCCTCAAGGCGCTACGAGGTCAGAGGTCAAATGTGACGTGGCTCTGCAGAATCCCCACATGCCTGCATCCTGGTGGATGTAATCTCACGTTCCACACCTGCCTTTGCTCACCTGCTCCTCCGTAATGTTTGTGTAATCAGAGCAAACATGTGTCCTGCTGCCCTCATTTTCACTGGTCCACGAACGTCTCACAGTGGGTTTAAAATAAAGACGTGGGCCCAGAGTGTGAGCGCTCTCAGCTTCTTGTGTTCATCTGCAGAGCAGTTTGTCAGTGATGGTCTGCGTCACCTGCTCAGGCAGACCGACAGGTGTATAAATACCTGCCATTAAAGGCTGTTTCACACGGCCGCACTTCCTGTTTGCTTCGCTGTGCTTGTTTATGATAAAGTTTATTACGTTTTCTTTTGGACCGATTACACATGAACTGGAGTGAGAGCACAAGATGGGCCAGCTAAAGCTGTGACAGTAACACACACACACACACACACACACACACACACTGTTCTCACCGCTTAGTCACACTGTGTGTCATGATGTCACACTGGAGAAATACACCACAATAAACTATATGTTTATTTTTGGGTTTATGAAAACCATAAACTAAGATTTTTATTATAGTTCATTAAAGGAGACTTGCATAAATTACCAATCTAAAAATATAAGAAGTCTAATAAAAACAAGGGTTTACTGCCTAACAACACCCCCACCACCAC
>VOQJ01043284.1:0-11818 GCA_015052665.1 Apistogramma diplotaenia
GCCTTGGAGTCCCTGCAAATGAGCTTGTGGAGGTAGCTGGGGAGAGGGAGGTCTGGGCTTCTCTGCTTAGGCTGCTGCCCCGGTGACCTGGCCCCGGATAAGTGGAAGAAAATGGATGGATGGATGGATGGATGGTCCTCCAATATGAGCTGCTCCAAGAGTGCCTCAGGTAGCTGAAGATAGACTGTGATGAGGAATAGCAAAAGGAATCATCATGGAATAACCAAGCCGGTGCATGGGATGTACAATTGCCAGAGGAAGTGGTTGGCATCAAGAAATCCTACTGATTGCTAGAAAAGGACAGCACAGATGCTCTGGTAGCCTCTGTGGCAGCACAAGAACAGGTCCCAAGCACCAGATCCTTAAAGGAGTCTACCAAAGCTGACAGGACCCTGTGTGTACAGGAACATCTGTGCTGCATATGGACTAGACGTCCCAATGTCCCAATGAGTGATGCCAACAAAGGTGACTGAGAACAACAGGACAAAGGTCCTGTGGGACTTAAAGTTCCAGACAGACATGCAGGTGCTGGCAAACCAACCTGACATGGTGGTGGTTGACAAGGAGCAGAAGAGTTTCAGATGCTGTGATACATGTGGCAATCCCAACAGAAAGCAACATCAGAAAGTAGAAACATCAGAAAACTGAAAAGGTGTGTGTGTACCCACATACTAAAAAAATAAAAAGTCAGTTAGATGCTGATGACTGCTTAAAGCTGCAGAAAAAGCATCAGCCAGTTCAATACTAAGGTAAACAGATCCAACCACTTTACAGATTTTTACATTAAATAATTGCTGTTCAACAGATACTGTGTTAAACTGTCTATATTATATAAGATATGATATAGGAAACATGGAGATGACACATCTGAGACACAAATGAATAATTGAAAGACAGTGATTAAATTAATAAAGAGGTGGTAGTGTCAATGGTTCTTGTGCTTTGCAAAGAGTGACAGACAGACAGATGATGGAAAAGTGATTCCAATGATTAGTTACCCTGAAGATTTAGTTTTAGGTTTCTAGACCACAATACGCAAAATAGAAGAACACTAAATTAGTATAACAGTAGGTTTCTTAACAGTTGATGAGTTACTGACTTACCTACAAAAATTTGAATGCATGTTAGCTCTGTATACGTTATTCCCTGTGATAGACTGGTGACCTGTTTTGGCAGGTAACATCAAAAACAACAAACTCATCCGAGAGGTTTAGTAAATGCATCTACGTTGTGAATTTGAACATCCAAGGTGCCATCACTGTTGAGTTAACATGTTCACAAGATTTTTAAGAAAACTTGGCCTCTGACCTTTACCTTCAAGTAAAGATGTCTGAAACTGTAACTTGTTCAAGATTTTTAGTAAATGCATCTATGGCATGAATTTGAATCTATCCTCCAAGTTTGAAGTCAATATCAGCCTTCTAGCCAGCGGTTGATCGGCCGGCGTTGTGCCTGGCTGAGCCGCCGGTGTGCCAGGCTGAGGAGTTCACCGGCTCAGCGGTTAGCATTAGCATGCTAACACCCCGCTTGCACACGCCGTGCTGAAAATTTTTTCTGGCTAGAAGCCTGAATATGTTGCATTGATACTGACATACTGAAAGTGTGGCAGAGAGACAGATGATGGAAAAGTGATACACATATGCAGGGTAAATATTACTTGAAATATACACAATTAAGAATCATCATTAGAGTAAAGAGTATAGTAATTTAAATAGGTTCAAGGATTGCAGATATGTTGACCAGCAGAATTACAACCTTGTATTTTATTGTTAAAAATAAGAGAGTAATATTTGTATTTTTTTTTTTACTAGACTGCTGGGGTGGCTATAGCTCAGGAGGTAAGGGCAGGTCACCTACTAACTGTAATATTGGTGGTTTGATCCCTGGCTGTTCCAGTCCTTGGACAAGAACCCCAACTCGCTCTCCGATGCATTTATCAGTGCGAATGTTATACAGAAAGAACTTGGGTATAGAAGAAAGTGCTTGTGTGAATGGGTGGATGAGGTATGCTGTATGAAGCACTTTGAATGCTCAAGTAAAATAGAAAAATGCTATATAACACCAGTTCAAAATTGTTAGCCTGCACCCAAGTGGAACACTTCAGTAAGTGCAGAGACAGGGGTCTGGAGAAAGTCAGACTAGCTTAGCATAAAGAATGAAAAGCATGAAAGATAAAAGCAGTTAGCTACTAACATCACAATTAAATACTTAATATTTTGTATCCTATAAATCAAAGAAGTTGTAATAACAGTCTTCAATAGATGTCCTTTAAAAGCCAAATCCAAATCCAGGTATTCTTCCACTGGCAATGCTAACATGTCGATATTTATCTGATTCCGTGTAACACTGCATAATAAAGCAAAACACTATATTTTGACATTCCCCAGGGATGATTGCAGTATAAAAGATGGACGTAGCTATCATGATGCCATAAAAGTCTGTTAAGAAGCCTCAATTCCTGCCATCTTGATGTTTACAAGCCAAGTAAAGCCAGGTAAAGCTGACTGTGAAATAGACTATGAAAAAATAAGCTTACTGGCTAGTGACTTACCAATCACAAGTTGTTAGCCAATAAAGATAATTCTCCTGCTACTTAGAATTACCAAAAACAAAAAAAGACAATATTCTAGTCAGTATGGCCTGAAACTAAGCCCAGGTAGAGGACAGGGTAGAGGGCACAAAAATTTGCACAAAAGCCTTTAAACCACAGAAATTTTATTTTGTGTGTTCGTAACTTCATTTTTGAGATATACTCATTTTTATAAACTGTAGAAAAATAACTGATGAAAATAAAATTCCTTCTGTTCACAGTTTGCAAACAAAAACTATTTCCAATAGTACAATCAAATTTCTAAATGTCCTAGGAACTTATACAAAGAAAGTCAAACATTTTTTCAATAGCACCAGTGGAGCCGTTAGCACTCTGAGAAGTATTGAATGCATGATAGGCAAGTGTAACTCCTCTGGTTTTGTATGCAAAAAGAATTATTGCTCTTATTCTCTTATTTGGTTGCAGTTCTACCAGCATATACAAATAGCAAGCAAAAGAGATCACTCCCTGACTGGCTATAAAAATAATTCATGTTTAAGACACTTCTGCACTGGCTTCACTTTTTAAAAGGCTACATCCATCTTTTATACTGTATTATCAGAGACCATACCTGTACCAAAATTTAAGTAATCCAAAAAAAAATTCACTGAATAAATTACAATTTATTACAATTATTAAAAGTTATTATGATTCATCCCACAGGGTACGTGATAGCCTAAACAAAAGCTCAAATTTCAGAAGTCGAGTTACTACAATCTTGACAAAAGTTACTAACCAACAGGCACAGTCCCTACAGACATGGCACTAGCATGGCAAAAAAGCTCAGAGAAAAACAAGTTTGCGTTTATATTCTATCTGCTGAGTCTACTAACAGCACAAACTCTGGGGCAAAGAGATAGGAGGAATTAACTGCTAGGCTTAAAGGGTGGCTTATAGCAAGTAATAATGACACATTTCCTTAGAGGTGAAGTTGGAAAAGCAACAAAGAACATGGTAGAAATCACAAGAGAAAGGCCAGTTAAAACCAAAGAAGAAAATAATCTTCTGGTTAAGTCAAATGCTACTATCTGTGTATTAAAAATAGAACATCCACTGATTAGTTGAGATGAATTAACAGTGGTTCTTTGGGGAAAATGGTCATTACCATTATCATTGCTATAGTTCATCAGCATGCCACAAAAGACAGTCAAGAGCTTCTCATTTTCCGGCTCAGTATTTTGGGAGAGGGATTTAATGTGTTCAGCTACTATCTGAGCCCCTCCTGCCAGGTCAACTGCACTCCTGCCCTCATCTGCAAAACAAAGAGGCCAGGACACAAATCAACCACAAAGTAAAGAATTAAAGTCAAGCAAAAACAACCACAACCTGAAAAATTACATATAAAAGAAATGTTAAGTAAGAAGCAGAACATATACAAATCAATGTAAACCAAGGTTGTAAAAGGTTACAATGCTGAACAAAACAACCAGAAAGGAAAAACTGATGGCAGCTAGATGACATTAAGAAAATCCAAGTCCAGAGTGGACTTTGAGATACTTTGTAGGAACAGTGTCCTTTTCTTTGTACATTTCAATTTTGCGTGTGTGAACATAGAGCTGATGCGACTTGCCAAAAAGCTCCAGTTTTGTCTCATCTGTCCCAAGAACATTCTCCCAGAAGCTTTGTGGCTTGTCAATATGCATTTTTGGCAATTTTTTTTTTATGATTGCTTTTAACAGTGGTGTCAGTGGTGTCCTCCTCAGTAATCTTCCATTAAGTCCAGTATAGCTCAAAGAGTGATGGATGGTGCAATCTGGCACTGATGTACCTTGCCCTTTGTATTCACCTCTAATCTCTTTGAAAGTTGTTCTGAGCTCTTTGATACGTATTATCTGTCTCTTCAATTTGAATTAAAATCGAAAACCATGGATTTGGAAAACTGTGCGACAACTGTGATAAGTGTGATTGACAAGATTTTTTTCCACGACGGGACTGGGGGAAGGATAGCACACCTGTCCTCGTGGCACTGTCCCGGTATTTGAATATCTGGTAAGAGCCTCTCTTCTTATTGGGGCTGGAGGATACCTGTTGTACCAACAAATTTAGAAAATCTGGCTTGTGGTTCATACTTTGGTTGGACACCATAACCGGATGGATGGGCTGAGCAGAAGTGTAGGAACTCTTACCCAGCATTTACTGGACGTGAGCCGCAGGCTGGATGCATGCTCCAGCTGTGAATGGACTTGCAGGTAAAGGGGTTTAGATCTGGAGAGAGTACTTTCTGGCCAGTAAATGACAGTAACCTGACGAATTTCACAAACAGTATCTGCCTATCTGGAATTTGGCTCCCCTAGAGTCGACCTTGTCGGCTATAAAAAAGCTCTCTGGGTGGAGTGTGCACAGATGCTCTTCACCCCTCTGTGATCTGTGGGAACTGGATCTGGACCACCGAGTTAACATCAACAGACTGTTATCAGTGACTGTTTGGGCAGGAGGCCACACCTGGCCCCACAATATCCCAACCTTGTCTCTGCCGGCACCCCCCGACCCTGCCCTTCCTAACTGCTATCCATGCTTTATTGGTGCAATGCTTTGGCTAAAATGGTTTTTTGGAACCGCGTACTGTGGTTCTAGGAGCACAGCACGGGGGAATTGTTTTACCCTAATTTTCCTTATGTTTCTCTGATTATCTTGTAAAGGCAGCACTCCTCATGGAGCTGCAAGGCTGCAGTCACTCATGTCCCATGTATGTCTGTTGTTTTGTCTCTATGAGTGTTCTGAAACTGTAATTTCCCACAAGGGACAAATGTGAACACGCTTGTCAATAATTGTCTGTCATTTCCTGAGACAGCTCTTAGCTTTCTGTGGTCCACCTTCAATGTGATATAAACCATGATACCAAACAGCACTCTGACAACTTTTCAAGGAAGATTTACTGATTATAATTTAGAAGACATCTGTGATGCTAATCACAGGACACACCTTTATTATGACTTTTGCCAGTTTCAAGTTTTACCTTCTTTAACAGAAGGGTACCAGCAATTTTGTCCACATCTGTAACATTCGCGACAGCTTCTCCCAGAACCTTTCACGTCCATCACATATGCCCAGCGTGAACCTGCTCTCATCTGTCTAAACAAAGGGTGCCAAAAGTGAGGCCACACTAAAG
The DNA here is from genome assembly GCA_015052665.1 of Apistogramma diplotaenia. Lineage (NCBI taxonomy): Eukaryota > Metazoa > Chordata > Actinopteri > Cichliformes > Cichlidae > Apistogramma > Apistogramma diplotaenia. The sequence continues at coordinate 5,700 of VOQJ01043284.1, forward strand.
GACATTGGGCCCACAGGCCACACCATGAAGTCTGTTTCTCATTCTCTAATCAGAGACATTCATACCAGTGACCTGCTGAAGGTCATTTTGTAGGCCTCTGGCATTGCTCATCCGGTTCCTCCTTCCACAAAGGGGCAGATACCCATCCTGCTGATGGGTTAAGGACCTATGGCCCTTTTCAGCCCTCCTAAAGTAACTGCCTAGAATCTAATTCACACTATTGAGGACTTTGCTGGGAGACATAGCAAACCTTCTGGTAATGGCACATATTATCCTGTACGAGTTAGACTACCTGTGCAACCTCTGTAGGGTTCAGGTATTATCTAATTTTAATAGTAGTGACATTGACCCTAGCCAAAAGCATAGCTAGTGAAAAAACAGTCAGAAAAGATGAGGAGGGAGGGGAAACGAATATCATTGTCATTCACTCGTAAAACTATTCTTGTTTCAGGATTGTCTCATTGTTCTCCCTTTAGTAGCCCTATAAATTTCATTAACGCCAAAGTGGCTGAAACTGATTAACAACCCTCTCTGCTACTTACCTGATAGATATTCCAGATGTTTAACTGACTTACTTAAAAAGTGTTCCCTTATTTTATTTTTTTAGCAGTGTATGACAGGAATGACTACTTGGCCATCAGGTCACCAGGTGTCCATGTCTACAAAGGAGTATAATTGAGGCCTAAAGCCTCTAAGCTTACTGGGAAAATCGGCCATAAACCCAACTGTTCGAACCTGAGGTCACTGTTCAAATACTCCACTGGTTCACTCTCTAATAAAAATTTTTTTTAAAGGAGGCATTTTAGAAATACTATATGAAGCCATTTTGAAACACGATCTGAGATAATTGAATATTTGTTTGCATGTGACATGCATGGCTGGGATTTATATCACACATTTATGGAAAATGTAGCACTACACTACATTTTCATGAATCCACCCTTCCTAATTGGCTGTTTTGACTACTTTTGAATTTACATTTACATTTTGAAAACTGTTTTGTCTCGACTTGCCTGGTATCATTTTTTACAGTACAATCTCACATGTTTGACTGTATAGTTTTTTTAAATCCAGGTAGAAAAAGTTAAATACCAATATAAATTGTAATTTTTGAAGACTTATGTAAAAATCTATCCAACAACAAAGTTATATACAACCATTTACATTAAAATGCAGGCAATGCCTAGGCATTTTTTTGTACAACTGTTTACAAAACAATCAAATGTCACAAAAAGATACCACACAAATTAAGTGTGCCAAAAAACAATTCCCGTCAACCTCAAGAATAGAGGAGCCCATCACAAGCCTGACTCTTCCACGTTGTGTCACTCCTTCTGTTGTCCAACTGGAGACAAGATTTACATTACAAATTGCTCACAAGCACTTTCTGCTAACCAATATGCAATTTTACAATTTTTTCTTGCATCTAACACACATGAAACTTGACAAAAAAATTTAAGAATAGTGCTAACCCTCAACCTCCTGGCAGTACAGTCTTTAGGTGTCTTTAAGTTCTGGAACACATTACCAGGTCACAGTAGATCTTAATGGGATGCATTTGAGCCTTAGTAGCTTTATTCACCATATCAATTCAAAATCAAATAATAAAGTAAGAACCAGGAATGAGAAATGCTTAAATCATAATAAATTTAAACGAAACTACAGAGATTACTTTGAATAGTATTATAGTACTACTCCGTGGTTCGCTTTTCGCAGACTTTCAATAAATATTAGTATAGGAGTGTAGGAACACTACACTACACCTACACTTATAAAGTGCTTATAAGCGCTTTGAGTGCTCAGAAGAATAGAAAAGCGCTATATAAGAACTAGTCCATTTGTAGGAACACTCGCTGTTTCACGAGTTTTCGTGGTACTCATTCTTCACATGAGTAGTACGTGTTGTACAGTAATGTATATATTTGTGAACTTCGCATAAATAAAAAATAAATAAATGTATAAAAATTAGGGCTGGGACTTTAACACATTAATTTCAATTAACTAATTACAACGATTTTAACACATTAAAAATTTTAACGCAATTAATCAAAGTTTTTTAAAGTATGGAGCCGGAATCTTTGTTATTGCGTGTTCTAGCACGGCTGTGAATCAGATGCACAAAGAACATCCGCAAACAACAACGATGGATGCGAAGCCGCTTCAGTTGGTCACTGCGGTCAAGTGAGCCCCGCTTTAAGGTCTTTATACACCAGATAAAGGTGTGTAAAGGTTCATCCAATTCATGAGAAAACAGAGGCAGGGAGTCAGGCTGCCAGTGGGTCAGTTTGAGCTTTTTTTGGCAGAGAATAAATTCAGAGCCGACTGACCTAAGCACCTGTAGCTGTGTGTCTGAGGAAAAATAGTATTGTAGCGTCTGGTACGATGTTGAAGAAGATGGCGAGAGATTGCCAGCAAAAGTTGCCCTTTCATTAACAATCAAATGGTTGCTGTGGGCAACTATGCCAAAAACAACAACAACTAAACCGGACTCCAGCTGTCTCTCGCTCTCACTCACCCTCTCGTGCACAGCCCCATTTAAGCTCCACAAAAACAGTGGGAAATCAGAACATCTGCAGAGAACAGCACCTAACTTTAACCAACAGAATCGCTACACTATTATTTTATTGTTATATACACTGTATATTCAGTGTATTAGTGCGCACTTGGAACTGAAAAATCTAACTTGATCTGAAAAAATAAATGCCGCAAATTAATCCTGTAGCGGCTGGTGTGAACAGCTGCATTAAGAACAGGCGAGTCCAAAAAATATTTTTGATGCACGAAACAGTCGCACGAAATTTATGCGTCCGGTGCCGGGCCTTAATTTCTCAGTCTACGTCTGAGAAATTAAGCAACTCCCTGGCTAAATGGATCACAACAGACTGTAGACCACTTTTGGTGCTTACTTTAGAAATGTTATTTTCATTTTTGTTTACACCAGATGTTAAACTCTCACAAGAGTTGCAATATTTTATAGTTGTTTTATTTCTTTTTGTAATTTTTACACTACAAGAAATGGTGCTATCATTGTCTAGTGTGCCGTTTACAATTATTTTTTATTTTTCAAATAAGTTAAACAATCAGGGGTTCCTAAAATACTTGAAATCTGAATAACTACAATAGCACTTTGCCCAATCTGTTGGTTTAATAACAATTAAAAAAACATTTCATAAAGAAATAAACATGTTTGTTGTTAAGCATAAACATCTTTTCATTCAAAATTTTAGTCGCAAAAGGATTTTTAAAATTGAAAATGTTTAATTTGTTGATATATGGTTTGCGATTATTGCGATTAATTAATTACAGACCTGTAAAATTTTCAATAGAGTCCCAGCACTAATAAACATATATTAAAAATATTATTTCTGGCACTAAAAGAATATTACCCAGCGGCCACTGGAGATGAGATGTTACTTGCCAACGTGAAATTGTAAAGAACACATGATTGGTTCCTTTCCATCAGTCAACCAACCAGAGAATGCTGATTGGCTCAGTAACCGTCACACTCGTTTTCTTTTGTTCACACTCAGCTGAGCGTGAACTACCCCTCTGCGCTCTTCCATTTCACGTTATTAAGGTTATTAAGGAGATGGGGAAAGTGTTATGTAGTGTGTAACTGTGTGGGGAAGGTTTATAAAAATCTAAAATAGTGTATAACTACTAAAATAATGTATAAATATTAAAATAAATAGTGTTCCTGCTTTGTGGATTTTCCTTATTGCGGGTGGTCCTAGAATGTAACACCCACGATAAGTGAAGGATTACTGTATTATTATGGTAAGAACTAACTAATTCAAAAAGTTGGTATCAATATGAAAATCCTAGGTGTCATTGTTCTCGAGATACGCGTTTACAAGATTTTCAGAAAAACTTGACCTCTGACCTTGATGTCAAGGTTACTGAGATCCAAACTTGTCCAAGACTTGTAGTAGATGCTTCTCTGGTATGAATTTGAACATCCTACTGTAGGTGACACTGTTTAAAGTTAGTTGGCCACCCGCTCGCCTGGTGGAGTGACCAGAATACCTAATCAGACGTTTTAGGCTGAGGGGTAAAAAACAAGGCATAAATTAGTTATATGTCTGATTTTACTTGGCCTATCAGCACAATTTAAAACTGGCATATAGTTTGAAGTCTTCGCTTTCAAAAAGTTGAAACACAGACTCAGCAAGGCAGTGCCCTGCGGCTACATCATCTCAAGTCTGTGTTGTCATTTGGATGTGCTGGCATGTCCGTCAATAGAATAGAATAGCCTTTATTGTCATTATACAGCTGTACAATGAAATTGGAGGTCAACTCCAGAGGGTTCATTTGACTTCAAGCTGTCTTAAATACATTACACTAAGAAGGAAGTACAGCTTTTATTTTATCATGTTTAATTATATGGTTAAGTCTTTATTTTTGTAATTAGACTCCATTTAGCTGCGATAGAGCATTTTATTCAAGGTTCAGAATGCAAGACAGCTACACATTTAATCCTGTTAGAAATAGTATGGTAAGTTCTCGCCAGCATTAGTATTCTTCTTTAAAGAACAAAAGTAAAGAGAACACATCTCGCACAAAGTCAATTACAGTAAATTTCTGCATAATTGGTGATAGTGAGTGGCATATCTCAGAATATAAACATTTTTGACTGTGGTTTGGAACGCCACCAGCGAAAATTCCCCCAGTGGGTGTGACAATCATATTTTATGTGCATAATCATATGCACCAAGGTGTGAAAGGAGGTGTGGGTCATTACAATCAGTGTTTTCGGGTATACCAATTTGGGACTTCACCCCATTGTATTAAAGTGGGCTATTGAGGTCACCTGAACAACGGTATGAATGGGGGTTGAGGCTCCTGGGGAGGGAGCCGGCATCCTCAAAACAGTGCCCTTTTTCCTTTAAATCTAGGGCTACATTCACACTGCAGCCTGAAGTGACCTGTATCCGATTTTTTGTGAAATCCGATTTTTTTTTGAGTGGTCGTTCACATTTCCAGATATATGCGACTTGTATGTGATCTCTTGTGTGAACGCCAAACAAACCTATGTGTCCCGAATGCACAGTAGAGAATGTAATGTTGCTTAGTGTGAATGTGGTTGTGTGACTGGTGACGGTGGTGGTCAGAGGGGCCATAGTCGCAAACTGCCAGCCACGCCTACGTCAGACTGCCCCAGGGCAGCTGTGGCTACATTAGTAGCTCACCACCACAAAGTACGATTGTGGAGTGAATGAATGCGCGAAATTGTAAGTGCTTTGAGTTCTCTGGTAGAGAAATAAAGCGCTATATAAGAATAACGCTTTATTATTATTAATAACGTCACATGTTTGTGGCAGTAAACATGGATGGTCTGATGTATTTTTTTCCTTCTTCCATGTAGCAGGACACAGAATAGTAACGTTTGACGAGTATCAATGACGTGCAGGTCGGATAAATGAAAAGATTGGATACGTATCGGATTTCGGACCACATATCCAAGTGCCCTGGGTCGCATTTGAAAAAATCGGATCTGTGTTGTTCAGACTGGCATGAAAAGATCAGATACAGGTCACATATGGGCAAAAAAATCTGATTTGGGTCACTTCAGGCTGCAGTGTGAACGTAGCCTAGATGTACAGCTGAGTCTTGTCCTGTCAAGGTGGCTCTTCTATGTTGTGCCATTCATTTCTGAAGAGGCTGTTGGGTTTCTTCAATGTAGGAGGTCCGAGCATTCTTCGCAGCACTGAGGATGCCAACATTCATATTTTGGACTGGGAAGACAGATGGTCATCCATGTCAACCTGGATGATTGAGAGCCTATACAGCCATCCGGTATATATTATTGTTGTAAAGTAAAAATTCATTGTTCATGTCCATTTATGATTACCCCGGTGGCCTTAACATTCCATATTATGCAGACCTTGGAGCATCTGGTTCTCCATGTCATGAGGCCAAAGGTCACTCGTGCAGTGGATCCTTTCCAGTTTGCCTATCAGGTGCACATTGGAGAGCAGGGTGTGAGCCTTTAAATCAGGGGTGGTCAACTCCAGGCCTCGAGGGCTGGTGTCCTGCAGGTTTTAGATGTGTTCCCCATCCAACACACCTGAATCACCTCGTCAGTATGCAGTCAAGTTCTCCAGAGTCCTGCTAATGAC
>VOQJ01043285.1:0-26552 GCA_015052665.1 Apistogramma diplotaenia
CCTAAAATATGCGCGAAAGTAGCTGCGATGCAGCTCCGGGTTCAAACCATGAAACTCTCCCTGCTGCTGCTTTCAGGAGCTGATGAACCAGCATCTCTGCTTCTTCCTGCTCTTGTTAGAAACATCGGGACCTCATTACATCATCGCTTGATGACTCCTGCAATTTTGATGTCACAGCGCGTTTATGAGGACGATTTATTCGCAAAAACACAACCCGTTCGGTGTGAATAAAGCTACACGACAGGTTCACATCCGAATGTTTCGGAGTTTCGTGTCACTGCTCTACTTACGAGCTCGGCTCTGGAACCAATTAAATTAGTATCTCGAGGTACCGCTGTATATGCGTCACTCGCGGAAGCCCTGCAAAGAGCCGCAGCATAATAACGAAAGAGCCGCATCCCGCAGGTAAAGACTGCTACCTTTTGCCACCAGAGGAGCTGCTGGAGGAGGTTGTTCGACTGCGACTCTCCGCCCCCATCTCCCTCCTCACCAGGGTGAGACGCTCGGTGGACATGCTCTTTCTGCGGGGAGGGAGAGGAGGGAGGCAATTAAACATCTTCACACTGAGTTACAGTCAGGTTTAACAGCTTACTGATGCGCTCACGCCTCAGTCACATTTACGGTAACAAAACTAACTTAACTTATAATTTCAATGAAATAATACATCAGATTTCAGTTCCATTGTGTGTGAACAGCTGATTCAAATCAGGCAAACAGACACATTTGCAGTGAGTTTTTCTTGTGTAAGCTTTACTCCAAAGATGCTTTTTTGTCCAGTTTGTCCTCTTTTACATTCTTCCTGCACACTGCAGCTGAGTGAACACAGGTACGGTTAATCCCACCTCTTTATGGACTGCAGCACCTCTTTCTTCGGCGATGACGGGGAGGAGAGGAGCCGTTTCTGCTGAATGTAGCCGTTACTCAGAGGTCGGGAGGGAAGCGCCTGCAGGAGCTGACGCACTGAAAGAAAAGAGGCCGTCATGAGCACCGTCGCTAACACTGTGTGTACGTACAGATCCCCAGTGTGAGCACGCAGTCCTCGGCTGCAGTAAAACTTTGTTTCCGGCTCCACATCATCAAGGGAAACAGACGATTTCTGTGACTTTAAAGCAGATTTGCAACCCACAAGGCCTCACACAGCTGTCGCTCAGGTGACTCAGGGTCGAGCAGAAGTTCTTACCCTTCGTAGGGGGCGCTGCTGCTGTACTGTACTGTCTCCTCCCAACGTGAGCGCCCCCTGGTGGTTTCCCCTGGTTCTGCTCCTCACAGTAGCCCAGCCGGCGCAGCGCATCAGCCAGAGCCGCCTTAAGCAGCTGGATCTCGTCCTCCTGCAGCTGCAGCCTCTGCTCCAGGTGGGACACGCGGTCCTCCATGTCCATGTTGCTGCTCGCCGACACCGTGTCATCTAAAGAGTTTAAGAGTCTTTTAGTTTTCTGAATCCTCACGTTCACAGTGAAGGTTGTAAGTTAAGATGGAAAGGTAACGGAGTCGCACCAACATCCGTCCATCATAAAGAAAACACAGTAGTGAGTACTTGTGCAACAGTGAGATGGTATAAATACTTCATTTAAAAACATCACATTGAGCTTTAATGTCATCGACAGAAAAAATAAGCGATAAAATGTTTGATGGTGGGTGGAAAACCGTTCCAGAGGCTGAATGATAGTCTGCTCCAATCTCATTCTATTCTATTCTCCCACCGCCTTGCTCACAGCAGGTGCACCAGGTTGGAAAGCTGCAGCTTCAACCTGTGGACCTAATCTTGTGCAAAGAAACCGTTAAAGAAATCACTAAGCGCTGGTGCCTGTGACGAGTGGCTGTAAACTGCACGTGTGAACTTCTGGGCTCATTCATCAAAAGCAAGTGGCTGTTTTAAAAGTGTGTTGTGGATGTCAGCTGCTGCTGTGGCTGCTGCTTTGTGAATCGGTGGTGTTATATTTCCAGGAGGGGATCATAGCTGAAAGGTGTTGTGACTGCTCTGAATAATTCAGACTGAGGGGGGGTGTGAGGGGCAGGAGGGTGGGCTGGAGGGCGGGATGGAGACAGGTGTGCAGGCAGAGAGCAAACTGTTACCATCCTAATGAAGCCTCACCTGTTTGCAGCCAGGAGCCGAGTTCACGCTGCACGCAGGCACAAGGAGCTGCAGCCCGCCGCTCTTCATCAACACTTCACTGAGGTGTCTGCTTTCACTCTGACGGGGTTCGAACTGATGAGCTGTCAAAAACAGCCCTCAGCACACATGGTCACATTTCAGCTTTCTGTGACCACAGCACCGGATGCCAGTGTGCTTTCAGACACTTTTATTGTTGAGCTCAATTCAAAACTGCATTTATTTGAAGCCAAATCAGAGGTTTACTGCACTCCCGGGACTGAACAGCACTCGTGAAAATCTCGGAGATTATCCTGATGCTGCGTGGAAGATATTTTGATTGGCAGCCCCAGTGTGTTTGCAACATCTGTGCCTTTCCATTGTGCAACCACTGCTGACACCTGCAGAGGGCAGCATTCAGGCTGCTGCCTGAAAACGTGCATTTAACACGAGTGGAACTCGGAGCTCGGTCCTTGTGCTTTGGATACACTGCCTGCTGCTGCTGAGTTTCTGACCAGCTCACTGTGAAACATTTCAAAATGATTCATTTACAGGAATTCCTATGAGCTGCTGTTCCAACCCCCACACATGCACCCAGCCGGCCGCCTCCGTCCTAATCGTGGACAATCTTTCCATCATGACATCACCGGAGGCTGGCGAGCTTATCGAAGGCAAACTGCCAGGTGCGGATTATTTAAATCTGTGACCCACATTATCAGATTACAACCTGATGAAGTCAAAGACAAGTTTTCAGCGGGGCTCCTCATCTCTGCAGGTCCTGAGTTTATGAAGCTGCAGTAACAGAGCGCCTCTCTTCAAAAGGAGATTTTATGCTTCACACAGCTGAGCTCTGTAAACACAGGCAGTGCTGTTACTGTATCACATCTCACAGTCAAATGACACAGGAAGCAGTCACGAGGAAATTAAACTTCTGATTTACATGCACACATCACACTGGGGGGATTTGCATGGCAGAGCTGTCCTACACGGATCAGCACCTAACGTGAGGTTTTCTCAGGCCTCCGCTCCTCTTCCTCACTGCTTATAAATGGCTCAGTTTCACTCATCATCATCATCATCATCATCTAATTTATTCCCCAAAAGAAGAACCATGAAAGGCTCAAGAACTTATTACTGATCACAAAGTCCTTCTACAGGCAACGCTGCAGCCATCTAAACAGGCTTTTATTTTGAAACATTAGAAAATTCAATGTGATTCCAGTGGTCATAAATACTGCAGCACAGTCAAAGCTGATAAAAACTGCTGAAAGTGTTTGCTGGCATTTCGAGTGTGAAACGGGTAGAAATCAGCAGGAGATAATTACCAAGTGAACAGAGAAGCCAGAGCGCAGGTGGGAGGAGATCACGAGCTGAATGCACTGAGAAAGGATGAAGAGGTGGGAGAAGAATGATTCATTTTCATCCGAGTGCTGCAGTAATCGCATTAATCAAAACTGCTGTGACTACAGCACACTTAATCGAGCAAACAATGGCGACAGATGAGGAAACATGAAAGAACCTACAGGTGAGGTGCAGCCATCCAGTCCTCAGCTACAGCAGAGAGCTGCTCAATACTCTCACTTTACTTCCTGGTAATTTTCTTAGCGTGTGCTACAAAGATCTGCTCTTCAGTCTCGTTTTATTTAATGGTTACAAAGGAGTGAAACCGGAGCCTGAAATCAGAGGAGTGCATCTCTGTGCAGGAGTTATTGCAGCTCTGCGAAGGCTGAGCCGTGTAATCTGATGCTAATGTGCTCGTTATTATGGTAACGTGCTGGTGGCCATTCATGAGAGCAGCTCCGGGAAGGTGTCTGCTAAAGGTTTATATGATGCATGTAAAAGAAGCTTTATGCACCTTTGCTTTAAGCCAGCTGTCTTCTGACTGGCTGCCCCTCACAAAAGACACAACAGCAGATGGGCGGAGCTTCTGCGCTCACAGCCTGAGCACCCACTGACATCACACAGGCGAGAGTAGAAAAAAATAGTCAGAATTTGGGTGTTTTACTGCAGCGTGTGAATGTCAGCGTGAGAATGCAGGTTTGTGACGTAAATGACTGAAATATTAAATAACTTTATTGGCCCTGAGTGGAGTTTGTGTGGTAATGAATTACAGGTTTCAGACTGACTGGACAGGAGGCACATGGTGGAAGAGGAGTTCACCTTCATCTCAGCTACTGTCAGGACATCTGCTCAAAGAGCGCCGCAGCGACAGCTACTTTTCAGTGTGCCCTTGAATCATCTCACACACACACACACACACACACGAACAGCTGTTACACCTCAGTGGTATTCTGTTGCTCTCATATAAAGCTGAAGCCACATCTCGTTGATAATCAGTAAGCATCCCACACATGCTTTGCATTACAAACTAACTTCCACCTCCATCCCGGCAGGCTGACTGTAACAGCACTGCGCTGTAAGCAAAGCTGATGTGAGGATAACGCAGACATGGCTGCTGTCACGGAAACCGCCACAGATGAAGGAAGCTGGCAGACAAAAGGAAGGGATGGATGGAAAACAGGCAGAAACAAAGGAAGAATGAGAGGGAGGAGAGAAGCGTGGCTGTGGAGGATGTGCAGAGCGATGTGTGCGTGAGCGCGACGCCGTCAGAGGCGGGAAGGTCGGCGCGGGGTGAGAAGAAGATCGTGGGCTGCTGATGTATTCGTGCTGCAGTGAAGTGCTCATGAAGGTGGAGCTCGTCATGCCTACCTGCCATCGTGCCACGCCGAGCGCCTGGCCACTCCCCCTGTCAATCAACCAGTCTGTCAATCCACAGAGCCGTCAGTCAGCTCGTCCACTTGGCCTCACCCTTCCTCCCCTAGAGGCTTTCTGGACTCCCACTTCCTCCCCATCTGTAACCAGTGCTTGATCACCCACTCCCGCTGTCTCTCTCTGAGACACACACACACACACACACACACACACACACACACACGTCTGCCATCCTCTTTTGCTGACCCACTCCTTCCTCCGCTTCCACTTCCTTCTTCCAGGACCACTCCCTCTTCCTCCTCCCATCCCCTCCCTCCGCCTCCTCTTGCATCCTTCCTCCTGTCTCATTAGCTACAGGCGGAGAAAGCAGAGGCAGAAGGGGTGGGGCCTGGCTCAGGGCCACACAAACACACTGCACCAGCATCAGCATCAGCACAGCCAGGCACCACCAGGAAGAGATGCTGCAGAGTCCAGGATCAATGGCATGCACTCACACACACACTCACACACACACCGACTAAACACCATCACTGCATATAAGCTGTCCTGTTATGATGCAGCATATTCTCATACAGCCTCTATGTGCACTCATTCCAGGTTTTGGCATTTTAAAAACTAGGTCTGTGATATTCTATATTTGTCAGGAAATGTCAGGAAAAGCAATAGTACAGCTTAGACTTTAAACTGTAAAGTCAAGAGAGAACTCCACTGTTGTTCCACTACGAGCAGCAGTTGGTGAACACTGGGAGGAAGAACCTGATCGACCTTCATCCTCGTTTCACAACAATAAATACATGTTTGACACATCAACCTCCACAAAAAAGCTTCTCCTGCACTTTCTTGATTATCACAGTGATGAAGTCCGACTGAGATTCTGAAAGAAATTACACATCCATCCTCACACAAAGTTTCCTACATAAAAACTCTACATTTCCTCCTTTGGAAGCTGAAAACACTGACACAGGACATGTTTCAGCAGACTGCTGCATGCTTCTCCTCATCAACACTAAACTAAGTCTGCAGATGGCAGCTGTGCAGCACACAGCCCGCTGTGACTGCCAGGTCCTGTTGCTGTGACTCTCCAAACGAGCTGGAGGAGCTCGGAACCATCTGCACCGCTGCAGGACCTCTGCAGGTGTCACAGCATCTCTTTGCACCGTAAATGTGCTCCAGGTGTCAGTGTGCGTTCATGCACTCGTGACCTTTATGGAGAAAACTGGTGCATTGTTTAAATACGCCACTCTGGCAAAGATGAATCACCAATGTGTGTGACTGTGACTGTCTGAATGCCTGTACAGCATAGGTGTCAAACTCTGGCCCGTGGGCCAAATTTGGCCCGCAGTGTAATTATATTTGGCCCGTGGAGCCATACCAAAGGACAACTTGGAGCCTACAGCACATGTACTGCTCATACTACAAATCCCAGAATGCTTTGCTGGTGTTTTGGGTCAAAAATGATGACAAGACCCATAAAAGCCCTCTCCTCTGTTGACAGTAGTCATAGAGCAACCTTATGCTAACATTAGCACTGAAAAACGGTGAGAAGAAAGGCAGAAAACAGGAGCTTTGTAGGCAGGAAGCAGAATCTCTGTTTACATGTGTAAAAGACAGGCTGTTTGTGGAGCCAATGTGGCTGTAACCAAGGAGACCAACATTAGAGACACTATGAAACCAAACACAAGGACACGGACGTGACTCACAGGTGCAGAAAGTAGATGAAGTTTGGTTGGTTTGGTAAAACTAGTTCAGGTCCATATGAGAAGGTTCATTGATGAATCTGGAGGAAGATTTCTTTCGATAAATATCAGCGTTGGCCCGTGACTTTGTCCCAAAGCTATAAAACCCTCACTCATTACACCGTATGAGCCAGATGTTCCGCTGGACTCCAGGTACAATCTGACTAGAAATAATGGAAACGCTGGAGAACACAAACTCAAGCAGAGCCCAGGAGGGACAGGAGGAGCGATCGCATCACCGCGGAGGATCTCTGGTTACAGCAGTGAGAGCACAGATGGCAAATACAGGAAGATGGACAGACGGGGCAAAGGAGGCCGAAGAAAGAAGATGGTTCACAACGAGAACGAAAGCAGACACTCTGGTGACACTAACAGAGTTAGAACGCGCAGCACGGCAGCTGTTATTCTCCACACGAGCTCGTTCTCAGCACCAAACACTGTTTATTGTCTGAGCGCAGCTCCCAGGTCCAGATGAAACACTGTTTCACCCTGCTGACCAACGAGATGGAAATTCTGTTTGTCTTTTAAGACTTACAGGCATCTTTGCTGCCTTTGCAGTCAAGATGGGAGGGCTCACACTGAGATGGGAGTCTCAAAAGCCCGTGATAGTGTGACCTCTGACCCCCGAGTGCTGCAAGGCAACCAAACACTTTTTCCACCTTTTCGAGCAGCAGAAATGTCAGCAAACACAGACGAGCCCGCTTCCTGTTTACTCTCATCACCGATGGAAACATCATTAATGCAGCTGCTTCTGCAGCACCTGCTGACTTAAACCCTGCTCACATAAAGTGCCTTTTTCCTCATTATGCATCTAAAGCTGCCCGAACGAAGCAGCTGAGCCAGGCAGCAGGATCAGCTGTCACTCAACAAGCTCTTTGGTTGCATTTGACCTTAATGCATCACCTGAGCTCAGTCACGGAGGAGATCAGTGAGCCGACGCTGTCTTACAGTTGAATCATTCGGGCCCAGCAAGCTGCAGGAGGTCTGGACCACCACCTCCACCAAATGCTGTGATTGGCACATGCATAACAACCACCGTGGCTCTGATCAGACTCTCATGACCCCTCGCTGTCTCTCCACCTGCTGCTCAATATGGCTGCCTGTGAGCTTCAGTCAGACACTCCTCTGAGATAAAACACCCCAAACGGCTCCGTATTCACGTGTCTGAGAGTCACTTTGTGTAAAACAGCATTAGAAACTCATCGCCCGTCACAACGCTGCAGCGTGGCCACAGATATGAGCTTTGATCCGTTCTGGCACCATCGGACCGGCATTTGCATCAGATTTGTTAATCAGGATGTGACCGACACACGAGGCGGCGGGAGGCCACACGGCCGTCAGTGTGAAGGTTTAAGCTGCCAATATTACAAACAGCACAAAGTTCCATTCATGGCCACAACCACAATCCCTCCACCACACTGGTGATGGAGGCACAAAGGCAGCCGCGTTTCCAGCAGTGGTAAATGACCCTGAATCAGCCGTGATAAAGGCCCTTCATTTTTCACCCTCGAACCCTGAACCATGAGAAAGAAAGAAGGGAGACCCTCATTTCTGACATAACCGTGAAAATGAATATAGGCCATATCTAAGGTGTTTTAAAAATGTAGACATTAATTTAATTAAAACTGCAGTGAAACACTTCACATAAAATGTGCTCATGTGTTTTTAATGTGACAACTAAAATATTCCACAAGTGGGCGACTCTGTTAATAGGATTTATCTATTTTTGATGCAAAATGCTAAAAACAAAAAGTTATAAAATTAAAGAAAAATGTAAAATGAAAACATGAGTCAGCGGTGATGTAATGGGAGAAAACCTAAATGTTTGTTTTCAGATTTTGTTGATGTTTGAGATGAATGTGAAAGCGTCTCCTCCAGAATAATGCAAAGCCTGTTTCATGTTTTCTTCGCGGCTCTGCAGCAGCGTGCACGGTGTATGATGCGCGTGTGCACAGTGTATGATGCGCGTGTGCACGGTGTGTGATGTGTGTGTGCACGGTGTGTGATGTGTGTGCAGACATGAGAAGCAGCTCACCGTTGTTGCAGTACTGTAGCAGCAGGTTGGTGCTGTCATACAGGCTCCCGCACGAAGCGACCCGCTCCGACATCCTTCCCTCCTTCTCTTCTCTTCTGTCCTTCCAACTCTTCCTCCTCTCACTCGGCTCCTTTGTCTTCCTCTCTCCTCTTTCCGACTCTTCTTCACGCCGTCACCCCTTTCCGTCTCATCACACAGACACACACTCACACACACTTTTACCTGCCTCAGCTCCGCCGCTACTCACGCTCCCGCCTCGCCGTGAGCGTCAAGCGCACCGTGAGGAGCGCACGGCACTTCCTCTGCCTGCTTTCACGGCAACAACCGCGGATCCACGGCCACGCTTCAAATCACGTGGAGGACTCTTATGATTGTGGTGTCCGTTTCAGATGACATGATCATAAAATGACATTTAGATTTTAAAACAGGGTTAAAACAATAAAGGCGCGTGACCACGCGTGTTCACTTGTCAACAAATAAAGAGGGAGAAGCAGTCCTGGAGCAGCTTTATTTTGAAGGGCGAACCGTGTGTATTCCGGTAATAATCAGACTGACGTCTTCCCATCTCTCTGCCTTGTGTGCCGCTGTTACTATAGCAACAGCCTCTCCGCCAGCTGTAGTCTGACTGAGCAACGATCATTGGAGGCAGCAAAGACAGTTTGTACAGTGTAGAAAAGCAGCTGAATAAAAGAGCGCGAGGTCTGCGTGCGTGAGCCGGGAAAGCCGATCCCAGGTGTGACACGAGCTCCTGAATAATTCACCTGCACCTGGCGCACGTGCTCACGATCGATGTCAGAGCGCGCGCAGGTGAAAGCTCTTCCGCCTCTGATCATGTTAGGCGGGCAGGTCCTTCACCTCCACCTACCAACACTTCAGCGGTTATTAGTTTACTTTTTTAATTAAATATTAAAAATATAATTAAATTAATTGAAATGTTTATTAGGTGCATCTTTTGGGGGAAATATTGACCGGAAATGAGACTTATTAAAAATAAAATCCCTGCATTATTAGAGGATATTAAACGTAAACCTCAGATAGTATTAAAATCTCTCCGTTGGGGGCGGGGCCTATCTGCTTACGCACACACCTGAGTGGCTGCAGGTCGCAGTCACTGATACTCAACTATTCATTCATTGAGCTGTTCACTCCAGCCTCATCCTAAGGCCATTGTTATGCTTCCTGTGACCACTGGAGGGCACTCGGCACCGGTTTCTTCGCAGTACACGAGCACGGAAGCAGCACGTAGATACCTGCCGTCGTTCTTAAAGCAAAGCACGTTTTTCTGTGGTGGATGTTCGGGGCAAAAGTAGTTGTACAGAACGATTCTAACACACCAGAATCATATACTGTGACGGGCAGGTGTGGCAGGGTTACAGGTCTGCTGGGCTCTTTGTTCTGAGATTATTGAAGTCGTAGAAAAAAAATCAAGTTCTGCTTCACAAATGTGATTTCTGGGCTTGGATGGTATTTTATGAAAAATGGAGCTTTAAGCCTTAAATTTAAATTAAACTTGATTAAATTAGACAAACAGCCCCAAGAAGCTGTTTCATATATTTCCATGTAAATACTTGTGTAAAGACTTCTTAGAGTACTTGAGTATAGTTTTTAGTAAGGGCACTCACAGGAAAAGTTTTTATGGAAGTTTCTTTTCATGGTCCAACAGTCCCAGTTTCCAGCGTGGGCCCGTGGGAAAGCCCACACCTGCCTCAGAACTACTGCAGGTTCATGAACCAACAGGTGGGGGCAGCGTTCTTCCTCGGCTCCATCGATGTGTCAGTGAACCTGTTTGCATGCAGGCTGCTTTAATCAGCTAGAACAGGGGTGTCAGACTGTGGGCCACATGCAGCTCACTGTAGTCTCCAGTGGGCCAGTACCAGAACTTTATCAGTTATTCGACAGCTTTATTATTAACAGGAGGCTGCAGTTGTTAGAGGCCATACTGAGGTGGTTCTTGGGCTGCTTCTGGGCCTCAGGCCCCACTTTGCCCATGTAGGATCTACAGCAGGGATACTCAATCCCGGTCCTTGAGGGCCAACGTCCTGCAGCTTTTGAATGCAACCCTGCTTAAACACACCTGAATCACCTCCTCAGTATGCAGTCAAGTTCTCCACAGTCAAGTTCTCCACAGTCAAGTTCTCCACAGTCCTGCTACTGACTTCATTGTTTGACCCAGGTGTGTTGCAGCAGGGTTGCATTCAAAAGCTGCAGGACACCGGCCCTCGAGGACCTGGATTGAGTATCCCTGATCTGGCTACTTTCTGCAGAAACACACTAATAAAAAGCTCTAAAGCACTGCAGTAAAGCTGGGCTTAAAAACAGATCCTTGCTGCACTCAGCTGTGAAAAGACAGATCTATTAGAAACTTTCACATTTATGTCAGTCTCTTAATGAGACTCACTAATTAGCTACTTTAACAATCTGCAGCGCCTCAAAGAACAAACCTACGAGTGAAAGAGAACTACAGAATGAAGCAATGATGTGAGACTGAGACCAAAACCAGTGACATTTTCTTATACATTTATTAATTTTCAACAGGAATGGTACTACTCTTCCCCTTCCTCCTCTCCCTCACCATCAGCAGAGTCAACTCCAACCTCCTCGTAATCCTTCTCCAGAGCCGCCATGTCCTCTCTGGCCTCCGAGAACTCGCCCTCCTCCATGCCCTCGCCCACGTACCAGTGAACAAAGGCACGCTTGGCATACATGAGGTCAAACTTGTGGTCGAGTCGGGCCCAGGCCTCAGCGATGGCCGTGGTGTTGCTCAGCATACACACGGCCCTCTGCACCTTGGCCAGGTCTCCACCAGGAACCACAGTGGGCGGCTGGTAGTTGATGCCGACCTTGAAACCAGTCGGGCACCAGTCCACAAACTGGATGGTGCGCTTGGTTTTAATGGTAGCAATGGCAGCATTGACATCTTTAGGCACCACATCACCTCGGTACAAAAGGCAGCAGGCCATGTACTTGCCATGGCGAGGGTCACACTTCACCATCTGATTGGCTGGCTCAAAGCAGGCATTTGTGATCTCTGCCACGGTCAGCTGCTCATGGTACGCCTTCTCTGCAGAGATGACAGGGGCATACGTAGCCAGGGGGAAGTGGATGCGAGGGTAGGGCACCAAGTTGGTCTGGAACTCGGTCAGATCAACATTGAGGGCACCATCAAAGCGGAGGGAAGCAGTGATGGAGGACACAATCTGACTGATCAACCTGTTCAGGTTGGTGTAGCTAGGACGCTCGATGTCGAGGTTCCTGCGGCAGATATCGTAGATGGCCTCGTTATCTACCATGAAGGCACAGTCAGAGTGCTCCAGGGTGGTGTGGGTGGTCAGGATGGCGTTATAGGGCTCCACCACAGCGGTGGACACCTGTGGAGCTGGGTAGATGGAGAACTCCAGCTTTGACTTCTTGCCGTAGTCGACAGACAGGCGCTCCATCAACAGGGAGGTGAAACCAGAGCCAGTACCACCTCCGAAGCTGTGGAACACCAGGAAGCCCTGAAGGCCGGTGCACTGGTCAGCCTGAGGACGGAGGGGGAAAGTCACTCAACGAAGTGCAGTTTTAGCATTTCATTTGAAGATAACGGCTTTGAATTTACCCACCAGTTTGCGGATCCTGTCCAGAACGATATCGATGATCTCTTTTCCAATAGTGTAATGTCCGCGGGCGTAGTTGTTGGCTGCATCCTCCTTGCCCGTGATCAGCTGCTCAGGGTGGAAGAGCTGGCGGTAGGTCCCAGTGCGCACCTCATCTAGGAGAACAAAAACAGAATTAATTCAGTCACCTTTAAAACAAAGTTGTATATTGCACTGCAATACTGAGCCAAAGGTGACAGCACTTACCAATGACTGTGGGCTCCAGGTCCACAAAAACAGCTCTGGGGACGTGTTTTCCAGCTCCGGTCTCGCTGAAGAAGGTATTGAAGGAATCATCTCCTCCTCCAATGGTCTTGTCACTCGGCATCTGTCCATCAGGCTGAATGCCGTGTTCCAGGCAGTACAGCTCCCAGCAGGCATTCCCAATCTGGACACCAGCCTGTCCAACATGGATGGAGATGCATTCACGCTGTGGAGAAAAGAGAAGTTACTAAGTTGTGCAGATTTGTTGTTTGTCTCTTTATATAAAATATAAGGTGAAGAAAAATAAAGGGGGCGGCGCTAAAAACGTCTTAAAAAGTTATAAAACACTTGAACTAAATCAAATGAAGTGTTTTTAAAACGCCAAAGTACTTTTCCCTTACAGCAGTTTCAAGTGGCTCTATAAAAGGAACCAAAGCAGACCAGCTGCGGTCTGACATGTTCCCGCCTGCATGGCGTTGCTACGCGACAAGCCCTTCCTTCACTGATGACGTGTTAACTGCTGACATTTCGAATCGTGCGCCTTTTTCGTCCTGAGCTGATTCTTCAGAGAACTGAAGTTTAAGATCAGAGAGAAAAGTCGGTTTAACGGACATTAGTGAGCCTTTGAACGTACACCGAGAGGAAACAACGATTCATTCCGTTAACGGCAGCCACCAAATCCTCTACTGTCTCATTAATCAATCAAAACGTACCGAGACACCTTCATGTTCCCGCCAAAGCTAAATTCATTTAAGAATGTAGGTTAACCCTCAACTCCTCGTATCAAAGTACTTTCATAACTAAAAGCAAAGTTCCGCTCACTGACATCCATGTTCCTGTTTCCACTTTCCGGTTAAAGCCACCGGTAACCCCTTAGCTCGTTTAGAACTAATGAATATTATCGCAGATAACTTGAAGACTAACATTTTGCAAAGCTTTTTTGTTTGCTTGTTTCTTCTTACCATTTTGATCTTTGGTGCCTAGAGGGTGGCAGGAAAAACTCGAGAAGAAATCCTACAAACCGACCGTTAAGCGTCGATGTAAGAGGAAAGAATGAAGTAATCAGCGCGTTCGCGCCCGATTTGTGGAAAGGACCGAACCATTTCTTGTAAATCGGGGGAGGATGGGATGTCGTAGGTCAATGGATGTTTTATTTCAGCCCAACAATAAAAAAAGGAAAAGGAGTGTGACCACCAAGTTTATTATTATACATTCAATTAAAATGTTAATTAGTCTAGTAATGAATTCGACTCTTTTTAAAAGTATTGTTACCTTTGATGTCTCCCTAGTTTACAGACCCGTTGAATCGCCCTGACTTCCTATGGCCGAATTTCTAGAAACTGTTGCATATCGCCCCCTATCGCATTGGATGATATAAGTGTTAACGGTATGAGTACTAGAGGCGTTATTATAGAAAGACGTTTGAAGTTCAATCAAATCTATAGAAAAAAAAAAGTGCTCAGCCGTGTGACCATGACATGGCAGTGTAGGAGCCATTTATCCTTCCCTGTGTGTGTGTGTTTCATGTGGAGTTCTGAGTGTTGATGGGGGATGAGTTATTTAAGGTCAATCATGATCCTGGTCAGGTGTTGTTATTAGGCAGAGGCAAGCAGTTTTCTATTGTGCTTAGTTGGATTAATGTCGAATTCATGTGGATATAAATGGAAATGCCACGGAAATGGAGATGGCTCTGACAATAAATGACTTTATTGTATATCAAACTGAAGATCAGCATTCTGAATCTTAATTTTTTATTCAATAAAAAACTGTTTTTGCTACAGTTTATGACAGTTCACGTTATGACCGTTTAATTTAAATAATTATTCAGCACAAAAAGAATCTGCTGATGTCACAGCAGCCTCACTGTGTTCATTTTAATGGAGAATTTCAGTGCAGTCTCATATGTAGCTGAGAACATGCAGCAGCCTCCACGTCTGTATGAAGGTAAAGTTTCACCAATAAAGGCAAGCACGTTAGAATAAATGTCTCAGCTTTACAGGTTTGAGATATTTCAGTTTTGGGAGGATGAGCCGTTTAAAGCCGTCTGAGGAATGTAGATCGTGTCGGGACGTTACGTCCAAAAATAACGAACTGACGTCTGACTGGGATTTCGGTGCTTGTAGAAACACAAATGTCTGCAGATGAATTCGCTCCTCTGATCTTTGCAGCGACTTTCTGAACGAGGAAATGAATCAGAGTGTCAGACAGGTGGTTTCAGGTGCAGCAGCAGGAGGGGCGGAGTCAGAGACACTCAGAGTTTTTATCGGATAAAACCTGCCGGCGACCAGGTTAGGTTCACAGTCTGTTACCATGGCAACTGACTCAGAGTTGAAGTGCGCTCCCTTCCTGGAACTGGAAACCCGACTTTCCTACATTTCAGGTTTGACAACGTTGTTAGCTGAACCTGCTTCCTGGAATCCCCCTCAGTAGCCTGCAATGCTGAGAAACGGCTTTAAAGTCTACCCAAGTACTACTTTGAAGTACTGTGATTTAATTAGATTAGATTAGATACAACTTTATTAATCCCTTCAGGAAGCTTCCGTCAGGGAAATTAAAGTTCCAGAGCAGCTTTTACAGGTAACACAAACAGGCACACAAACACAGCAGAAATAAACAAATAAATAAACGAAATAAAGAAATAATAAAACAGGTATTTCTTCATGTTGTGTTGTGGTCACACTTGGGCTGCTGCTCCCCCCTCCCTGCCAAAGAGGAGCTGTACAGTCTGACGGTGTACAACTCAGCCCTTATGGTGCTTTTGAATCCATACACATAACAATTGATACAACAAAGCTTAACAGATTATTACGTTAGCTCAGTTCCTAACAACACAGACCACACGAATGAGAGCGCTTACTGTTTTTGTGACAAAATGCGATTATAACCAGGATATAATTAGAAAAGTCATGCATGAATCTAAATGAAGCACAGAATCTAATCATTACTTTCTGAACTGAATCACAAACGGACCGGATTCATCTCAGTCTATGAAATGAAATTCTTGAAGTTATTTTGTCCTGTCAACACTCGAACTCGCTAAAAATATTAGTTACGTAAAAAACGAAGCTGACGTTGGTTTCCGATTCTAGCTTCCGGTTCGGGAAATGGCTAAAGGGCGAGTCCACTTAATTTTTCGCTCGAAATCCCTCACTGCGGCTGCGCTAAGTACGTATCTTTGTTACCGTCACGTGACTTCCGAGCAACGCACAGCTGCAACTTGTTAAGTTGTTTCTGGTAACGGGCAGAACTGCTGGAATTCCGAGTAAAGCGCCTGCGGACGTTCGTCTGAGAGGGACATCGGCGCGTTTTTAGCTTTGCGATCAGTATTGAACTCTCCTCACCTGCTTAAACACCTGCCTGACGGTAACGAATAAAACGGAAATAAGTGACGGAGGACCCTAACCCTAACCCCTTCAAGCGACCGACGACGTTCACAGTAAGTTTGCGCCGGTCTTTAGTGAGGGGATTTAATTATTAAACTGACTTGCTGACTTTTATTTCAGTTGCTAGTTCTAGACTCCACAAGTGTTTCGGTTTTCCAGGCGGATGTTCCTCGTGTTCCTCTTTTGTGCTCGGTGGGATCGTGCGCGAGCCTCTGGAAGGCGGCAGCCTGCGTTTCCCCCGGAAATGCATGAATCTGTGATATTTCCTGAACATTAAAGAGATATTGGCAGGGGAAGGAACAGTCCTCGGCATTTAATAATGAACATTGTTTAAAATTCTTCGGTGCTGATGGATTTTCTTCCTGAAGGCTGCAGAGTCTCATTAGTCCGCGTGGAAGAGGCCTTTTGCTAGTGACTGAATGAAAACACTTAGGTTTTGATGTATCCGGAAGGCATTACCACAATAACCGTTCAGTTGAAGCCTGTCCCTAATGACAGAAACCTGTTTTCCTGTAAATGTGAGGATTGAATAACTGATTTTTATGGTAACCAAGAACGACTGAAACATGAGGTGTTTCTTCCCAAGTTTTCAGAATGAATTACAGAGGATCCCGCCTGGGCATGCTGCTGCTTGCCTCCCAGGTATTTCAGATGGGTTTGGATAACATCCCTCCCATCACTCTGGCTGTCCTGGGTATCAACGTGTACCTCTTCCTCTTCCCTCTGGCATCACTGTCACAGGTACGTCACAAACACTGAGTCATATTTATGAAATCAGGAAATCATCCTCCCATCTGTCAGTGAGCTTTTACCTTCCTGGTCTACAAACCCACGAGCAGCTGAGCCGTGACACTTAGCACAGTGTTGTACTCTCAAAGACGTACAACACCACGTTCATATTCATATCTAGTGACTGACCTCGGTCACCGAGCAGCCGGCGGGAGCTGACGCAGAGAAACTGGGCAATCCCAAATTGTATGTCCAGTTTATTTATAGTAACATCAGTTTGAGGCTGCAGCCTTATTGGTTAACCTGAGATGCCGACTTCTGATTGGCTGAGCATCGTTTAACATGTTGAGATGACGCGTGATCATAAATCGTACAGGCTGCAGTTCATCATTAAATATTAAAGCCATACCTACTGCTCAGCAATATTGCTCAAATGTAAACATGGATGCATTATCATTATAGTGATATTATACATAATGCACTGATGTAAGCAGATGTTGTATTCCTGTACACATGATATGAGTACCTTGAATATGCATTACACCTGTTTATACCTGGTTTATTGTTAGATGTTTAACAATAATGGTTCGTGTCCCAGGCCTGTGTGAGCGTGCACCAGGCCTTCTGGCTCAACGACTGGCGCCGGCTCGTGCTGTCCCCGCTGCACCACGCCGACGACCTGCATCTGTACTTCAACATGGCGTCCTTCCTGTGGAAAGGCCGCGTGCTGGAGCGAGAGCTGGGGAGGGAGTGGTTCGTTTACCTGCTGACGGTCTTCTCTCTGCTCACCGGGCTCGTCTACCTGCTGCTGGAGGCCACGTTAACGTGGCTCACGCAGGACGAGTACTACAGCATGGTGTGTGCTGTCGGCTTCTCAGGTATAAATTATAAAGGGCAGTTCTGTAGTGCTTTATACTGAAGCTGATTTAGAAGGTTGGATCATACAGCATGCACCACTGTTTCATCTCTTTCTAGAAATGGCAACATTTCCTTATTGCTGTGTATTAATCTTCGAAACGATCGTCTTTCCAGGTGTCCTGTTTGCGCTGAAGGTGCTCATTAACTATTACTACCCCGGAGATGTGACCTATTTGCTGGGTTTTCCTGTGTCTAATCGCTATGCTAGCTGGGTGGAGCTAGTGCTGATCCAAATAATAGTACCCGGGTGAGTTACCTGTCAGTAACTTGTATTTCTCTAAAGCCGCTTCATATAATCAGCACGTGCTTCAGAAGACCAGCAGGATGTTCCATGGCCACGCCCACATCGTGGTGTCTTTTCTGTGGGCTGATCTCATGCTGCTGCAGGTTCAGATGCATCCTCAGACTGTGGGGAACTTCTCCCACTCACTGATGTGTGATCAGCACAGACTGTTGTTTAAGGCTTTAAATGAAAATGTCCACTAGATGGCAGCGTTTGATTAAGCAGCTATCAATCTTTGCTTTCCTCCATCAGGGCGTCTTTTGTTGGTCACCTGTCGGGTATCCTGGTGGGTCTGCTCTACACCCGGGGTCCCCTGAAGGACGCCATGAAGAAATGTGCAGGTCTGAATTCCTGAACTTCAGCGTGAGATCTGATTTAGGTTATTTCGTATTTGTTAATATGTGATGAACAGTGGAGTCGGGGCTGCGTATTAATCCGTGCACATGTTTGTGACTGACGGTGTTTAAACTGAAGCAGCCCTTCTGAGGCCCCGCCCCCCGGGGGAGGCTGGGGGTTAGCTCAGATTTTCACATGAAGCAAATTGAAACCTAAATTGTGATGTGATGTTGACCAGTGATGCATCCTCGGCTTACTGAACACCGATTGTTTACCTGCATGCAGCCACCTGCTCAGACACGATCGGTCCGTAGCACTGAACTTGAAGCAGACTGCAAACGGGCTTCATCAAGCTTCCATTATCACAAACCTCCTCTGCAAATATCGTTCATCTCTGATCATAGCGAGTGAAACTGAAACCGTCTGCTCATGTTTTCACCAGACTTTATGACATCGCGGCCATCGCGGACCCGTGCGTACTACAGATACGCCGACTCTGCAGGTATGAGATCATTCACAGGAAATGACTGCAGACCAGAACACGAGGGAACAGTATCCCAGAGTTTGACCTGTGTGCAGGTGTCTCGGGCTACGCGGGCCCCGCCGGAGAAAACGTGAGGCGCCAGCGGCCTGCTCCCGTTAACACGGCGTCTTACACCGGAGGACTGGCCGCGGGCGAGCAGTTAGAGGCGGCCATCATGAACGGCGTGGATGACCAGGGTGAGGGAGGGGCAGTTTAGATTAATGGGTTACAGCAGGGATACTCAACCCAGGTCCTCGAGGGCCGGCGTCCTGCAGCTTTTGGATGCAACCCTGCTTAAACACACCTGAGTCCAACAATGAAGTCATTAGCAGGGCTGTGGAGACCTTGACTGCATACTGAGGAGGTGATTCAGGTGTGCTGCAGGACGCTGGCCCTCGAGGACCTGGATCGAGTATCCCTGGGTTACAGTGACAGACAGTTTAAATGATCCTAAATAATAATCAAACTTCTAAAATATAAACCTGTAATTCTCCAGCTCCCCCGCCTTATGTTGTCGACGATGCCACAGCCGAGGTCATCAGGCAGATGAGACTGAGGAGGTTTGACAGGCCGCAGCCGACGAGAAGAAGAAGAGTGTATTTCTGAGAAGCCTCTTCTACATGCCGCTCCCACAGGCTGAGGATGAGGAAGGTCCGACATCACATCCCGAGCTCCTCGTTGCCTGGTTGTTGTGTTCCGGCGGCCTTAAAAGATTTCATGTCAGTTACTTTGATGGATGCATAAGAGTTCAAAGACTAATGAGCAGATTGGGTTCTGAACTGTGTGATGACACTGAAGATGGTTTTAGAAGCTGAGTCGGAGAGCAGTTCTGATTCTGCTTGTGTTCCCCCCGTTTACACACACGTGAATAAAGACGTCCCAGGTTCTGTGCAGACGGCGTTAAAGCGCGGGCTGCACACGCTCTGCAGCGCAGAGGTCCAACAGCACAACGAGATGAGTCGTTAACACCAAAGCTGTGATTGTGAAGTCTGAAGAGTGTCGATGATGAAATCCGCTGACATAATGTTACAGGAGCTGTCCTGGAGGTGAGCGAGACAAGTTTAAGACGTTGCTCAAGTGCAAAAAGCAAAAATGAAGCAGGTGTTAAATGTTAAATGCTGCCTTTCTTTCTCTTTAGAATTTAACAAGCCAGCAGGGCCTCGTGGTGCACTTCAGGAGCCGTTACTCATTCTGCTTTTTATGTCCCTTTTCATGACCAAAATATGCCTCACTGTACCCAGTGTTTATGTGTACTGCTGTTACTTTTTACTAAAGTTCATAAATGTTACTTTTTGATGCTCGTGTGCCTGTGCAGTCGCACCTCTGACATAAATGCTGCAGCCGTTGGTGTTGGAATAATCTGTGCATACCTGCAAACATACAACTGCATCACATGGAACAAACCTAATCTAATGGCACAAGACTCCAACCTTAAAGAGCTGCTGTCTGAGCAAAGTTAGGAAGGATGTCCCCTAAAACCCCGAGGCATTATGGGAAGTAGGACAGCTAAGAAACCCAACAGAGCAACAAAACCATTTTATTACAGTAGATTTGATAAAGTATCTCGTGAAGGGGCCGAAAGGTCGGCTCTGTCACAGCAGGCGCATTGAAATATTTTTAAATCAGCTGACAGTTTACATAGTTAGATTTTTGCAACCTGCCAAGAGGAGCGGGGGAGCAGAGGGGGCCTGCAGAGCCCGAAGAGTGACGGGGGGATGACAGGATGGGGATGAGGATGATGAGCTGTCTGCGTGGAACACGGGCACACATTAAAGGCACTTCTTGGCATGTCGGCGGCTCTGTTTCAGTTCTCGCGTCGCAGATCTGACTGATTGGTTGTGTGAAGAGCTCCGCCTGCTGTGACGCTGTCACTGAGCATCAGAACGCCTCCTGGTTCAGGCACACAGGCTGAGCGTTCAGAGTGAGGCTCAGCCATGTTTACTCTCAAACCCGATGATCTGGAATCACATGGAGCTTTAAAATATCATTTTATGTATACTTTGTGCTTTCTCAGCCATATGTGCCAGTAGAAAAATATGTTTCTCTGTTAGAAGAGTCGATTTTTTTCTTAACTATTCATCACCTGGTGGTGAGTTGGCTCAGGCGGCAGGGGAAGATGCTGCATAGGCCTGGTGTACCCAAAAGCATAGTGAGGGTGCGCTGGGAACATCTGGCAGAGGCCCCCAGTCCACAGGCTCCTCACTTCCCACCTCAAGCAGAGCTTCGATTCGAGGGAGGCTGGGACATCGAGTCTGAGTGGACCACGTTCTGCACCTCCATTGCTGAGAATCCCAGAAGTCGATGCTGGACACCAGAGGTGACGGGAGCCATCCGGCCAACAGGGTGGGGCTCTGGCAGGTGTGGGTGCAGTTCGATGAAGTCTTGGAAATCCTCCCTCTCCCTTTCAGTCGGGCTGTCAGACAACTCAGGAGGGGAAAGCTGTGCTTTACTCACTGTGGGGGTGGGATGATGCTGACCCCAGCTGAGGACATAAGGAGGTGGTGGAAGGAACACTTTGAGGATCTCCTCAGTCCCACTGTTGCACCTTTTGTAACTGAAGCAGAGTCTGGGGATGACTCGCCTATCACTGGGGCTGAGGGCACTGAAGTAGTTAAAGAACTGCTTGGTATGGATGATGGATGATGGATGGATGGATGAGAATTATCTTATTGTTTGTGATGTCATCCTTCAAACACAACCACTGGTGACCAAAGCCACAGTGTCTCTTTCAAACAGAAACGTGTGGGAGGCTGAAGGACTGAACTGGCCTAACATACCCTTCAGCTCTCTGACTGTGCCACCCCACTAATGCATGCTGCATACCCACTCTGATCCACTAGAAAAGAAACACCCACGCCGGTCAATCCAGCGTGAAGGTCAATTTGTCTTTGCGTCTGCCGAAGCCAGCTGAGATCACAACAGACTCCCACGGGGCCGCTGCAGACATGAAATAAGCTCGTGTTAAAAGAGGAAGCTCTTTTTTTTTGGATGACTCTTCCTCCTCTCCGCAGCACAGCGATTAACTTCATCATACTCAAATCCTGCTCAGCAACTCCTAAAGTCTCGTGGAGAATGCTATTAGCTCGTGCAGAGGTATAAGCCCAGGGCTAACTTTATATCACCCGTGTGCCAGGGCTGCAAACTGGGCTTGATGACTAAAGGAACTTTCCACACTGTTTATTGAGTAATCTTGTGAAATCCCCCTCATCACCTCGAGCCCACCCTGAGCCTCACACTTTGTCCCCAGACTCTGCTTCTCTGCCCCGCAGAGGAATAATAGGAACCATCTTTGTTCACAGTCGACGGTCCTGCACTGCTACGCAGGTATTTTTAGTTCTTCTGAGTGTAGAAATCAGAGCCGTGTGCAGGAGAAGTGGGTCACACACGGTCTGACACGTGGTCAGTCAGAGTCAGTCCGTCTGGCCTTTTTCCTGCAGACGTCACCCTCATGTTGACAGAAAGGTAGAAGAAAGTTTTGAGATGGAAGATCATGAATTTATATAATGAGCGAATGCTAAAGCAGGAAACTCTGTCCCTTACAACATAAATACATAAAACCCAATATTTTGTGACGATAACCTGAACTGTACTGATGCAATAGACTATGTGATGCATGCATATAATGTGCATGTGTACACTTGGGTGGTTTCCCAAATCTGAAGCTGAGCTCTGCAGACTGCACCTTTATGTTGAAATGCTACCTGCCCAATGTTAAACTTCCGTTTCCGTTGGATACGCTCAAATCAAGCTGCACCGTTAGAGCAGCCAGAGGTGTGCTGTGCCCACAGTGCACACTGTAAAGACGGGGAGGCAAATAAAGCCCTGACAGACACATAAAAGCATGGAGCTGATTGGCTCCCTGGAGCACAGCCAGCCTCGGCCTTTTTCAGGGGTGATGTTTAGTTCAGCTCGTCTGCTTCAGCCCTGAACTGTCCACCACTCGACAGCGACTCGAGGGGCCGACGAGAGTCCTTGAGCGGAGCCCATCGCGCTCACTCGTTCAGCTAATATCAGTTCAAATCTGCTCTTACACCTACTTTCTTACTTCACCCAGGCTGTGCTGGTGTCACACAATCGCTCCCTTTTACGTTCCCCTCTTTTGTTCTCGCCTGCATTTCAGCGTCTCTCTCTACTGCTTTAGGAATTTTTTCCCTTTGAATTCTGATTCCTCCCCAGTGTCTCTCCACCCACCTTTTCAAAAACCCCTCTTTTCTCCTTTCCTCCCTGCATCTTTGCCCCCCCCTGCATCTCACTGATGCTCTTCTCTCCTTTTCCCTTGATGTTTCTTTCCGTTTGTCTCTCGATTCGTCTCAGCGTTGGTTTTGAACTCACTACACCTCTTTTTCTCGCTCTTTCACACGCTCAGGCTCTCTCTTCTCATGAGTTGCCTGCAGATCAGAGTTGGCATGTCTCTCAGTAAGCTGCAGAGTTACCGAGCTTCTTGATTCATACCAGCTATCTGGGTGACCCACTTCTGCACAAACTCGTGCATTTGATTGCTGTGAAATGAAGTACTGTAAAGTGCTTTAACATACAGACCAGCGAGGCTCTGTTTCTGATCTATGAGAAGGAGAACGGAGTCGCGAGGCGCCGTCCTGCTCCACCGTGTGGGAGTGGACCTCGTCATGAGAAATGGACTAAACATGTTAAATCAACATGGCCCGTACGCTGTAACCCACCGGGGTCGGGTCTCACTGTGGAACGCAGCACAGCCTGTGGTTTAGCAGCATCCGCTCCAGCCATCCTTTTCTGTGTGTTATATATTACAGTCACTGTGTCACCGTGAGAGCAGGTAGCCTTTTTAATGATCCATTCTTGGGCATTTTTAAACCCAAACTCTGCTACTAGAGTTTCCCCTTTGGTTCCAATTAGTTGAATTCCAGGAATTATGCAGTCCCTTCTCTCTCCCTATGCAGTCCCTTCTCTGAGTCATCTGGAAGTAGGAAGGCCTCAGTGCAGCTCATCCTGCCGTGCTGTCGTGTTTTCTGTGCAGCTGAGGTCTAATAATGGTGGCTTCTTGCTGAGTGCTTCGCTATCCAAGGTCTGCAGAGGTTTGTCTCACTCCACGCTGTGGAGAAGTAGCTTGTTTTCTGATTCCCTCCAGTGCTTTGCCTTTCTGAGAAATTAGATGAGCAAGGAACTTCACGTGCTCCTGACACAGCTGTAATTTCCTTTGACTCACTTTGTGGTCTCGCTCTGCCAGGAAGTGGAGTCTGTGGAGTGTCTGTTTCACAGCTTTTCTTATCGTTTGCTTCGCTTTGAAAAATCCTCTCTGACAGTCTGCGTCAGGGCCAGACACACACCTGTAACACAAGGTGCGCAGTTTGGGGGGCTTTTGTGGTTTTGTGCCTGTGGGTGAAGCTGCCTCGTGGGGTTGTGTTTAAGCGGGATTGTCTCTCTGCTGGAATCATGCCTAAAGTGCTTAAAGGGGTCCAGTTTATGCTCCCATTTGCTGTCTTTATTGGAGTCTTTAGATCTGGCAGCATCTATGCTGTGAGCACTGATTTACACACAGCTGAATCACACAGGAGGCTTACGAATGGCTGATCATTGGTGAGAAGGAGGATTTCGAGGTCAAATATAGACGCGTGTCTGATCTTTATCCTGCTGATCAGATGCTGATCCTCACCATCATCGTTCTCTGTGTTCACAGTGCAGCCTCGCGCCTGGCGGCCTTCGTTTCCCTCCACCTCCGTGTTTCTGTGTGAATCTCCCCCGTGGGCTGATGTCAACACATTCACAGGCTTTGGTTTTACTTCCTCTTTTCTCTATTTGCTCGGTCAGCTGATGTCACGGCCTTGGTGTCGGCGGCGTCTGTTCAGAGTCGCACCGTAGATGCACTAACAGTCTCACACCGGGTTGAATCTCCGCCACCTTGACCTAAAGATAAAGATAAAGGTCAGAGGTCAAGGTTCCTGAAAACTGTGTGACTGTGAGAACTCGACAGTGATGTCATGTCGGATTTGCACATTGATCACACAGCAGCAGAAAGGCTTCACCCTTCAGGAGTTCACATGTTAAATAAAGACCTTCACTGTAGCCACAAAGCCAGAACCTTCCCACAGCTCCAGCTGAGCTCTTGTTTTCTATTTTTCTCTCCATGCTTTGCATATTGTAATGAAGAGGCCAAGGCATTATCTCTGTGATCTCTGGTATTTTATAATATGGTTGGGCACATCTGGTATCAACTCTATGATTAAAGCATTTTTAGGTGTTTGCTGCCCAGAACAGCACCACGGACAGCTCACAGCCTGGCTTTGACCTGTCTGACCTGCTGCAGGAGCTACAGGAGCATCAGAGCCAGAACAAACAGACTCAGGAACAGTTTCTTTGCCTCAGCAATAACCACACACACACACACACACACTAACTGTGCAATGCCCACATCTCTGTGTAATATTATTCACACCGGATAATATCACCTCTGTAATGTGCAATATCCGATATTCATTCACGAGTGCAATACTCACCACCTGTCATGTGTATATACTTATATTATCATCATTCTTTTTTAATGTACATCTTTTTGTAACCATTTATTTTATTTCTGTACATTTTTAGAGGTTCTATTTAATGCCGTGAACAGGAGCGGCCCTCCAATCTCATTCTACAGCTGTATAATAACCAGAAAGGTATTAAGATATTTTTTCCTTTTTCTCCGTCTCTCTGCACCTTTCTGAAGTCGTCCCCACTCCCCTGCTTTCTCTTGCACTGAGCTGCAGGTGACCACACAAGGTAGCTAACAAGTGCACTAACCACACATCAACTGGAAACTGTTATCCAGCTACAGAAACGCCACAGCTGTACATGCTAAAGCCCACGGAGGGCTTTCATGGTTTTTGCAAACAGCATGTAAATCCTCTGGTTTCATATGCAAAAGAATTGCTGCTCTATCTTATGTGGTTGCAGTTCTGTGGTATTTAAAATTAGCCGTCAGCTTGAGGCTCCGCTGGCCTCAAAGGACAAACCTGAGGCCTGAGAATGTCTGCTCTTCTTCATGCTCCTGTAAAATTACAGTCACACACACTAATTCACTGCTACACACACACACACACACACACTGTCAAAACTCTGTTTTTGCTTCCTCTCAGTGTAAGAAAACCTTCCAGGAGGACAGAGGCTATTTTATTCTCCCAATGAGCCATAAACCATAAACCAATGAGCAGTTTGAATATTTATTATTAACAAGACACAAGTATTTCTTATTTGATTACTTGATTGATTGAGTGAATTATCAATAGCTGCAGCCGTATATTTTATTTATTGTTTTCCATATTTCGTATTTTATTTACTTATTACTGTGAATGCTCTCGAGCATTCACAGTATAGTTCTTCTAATCTTTATTCTTATTATTATATTTACTTCTTCCAACCCTTTTTCAGCACCTTATAACTTCATAACCCTTCATGCTACAAAGCCATTAAGCTCTCCACCTGTGCAGCTCCTTTTGGACATTGTGGCCATTACTTTGCATATTTATAACTTTTATAGTTTTAAAGTTATTAAGCTTTAAAAATCGGACTTTGACTCAATCATTCAAATACATGTAAATCCGATGCCAGCAACGGCCGCCATGATATAGCGTAGTGGTGACAGCACAGGACTGGCACGTGGGAATCGCAGGTTCCAATCCCCGTCAGGAAAACTTTTTTTTTTCCACACAATGTCTCCAAAAAGCTTCAGTATCAAAATGTTAAGCTTTACAGCTACTACTTTGCATCGTTATAACTTTTATAACTATTAAACTTTTTAAAACTTTTTAAAATATGAATTTTTACATTCATTTTTGGCCCCATTGGAAAGCATTGAGAACGTTTCAAATCCTCTTCAAACCGGGCATTAACCAATTTAGCCACTAGATGGCAGTATTGGATCATATTTGGATGGGAAACCCCTAATATCAGCTGAATAAGTGTAGATTGGGAGTTTTGGCTCCAGTTTGGTCAATTGTGAATGCTCTGATTATGT
>VOQJ01043286.1:5585-34283 GCA_015052665.1 Apistogramma diplotaenia
GTTACGAAATGAATTATCAAAACATAGTTTATAAAAGTGTATAGTAAGCATTACATATATATGCATGGAAACCAAAAGTTAGAACCTCAAACAAAACAAAAAGGGGTGGGGGGGTATAGTTGTTCCAAACCAATCCTCTTCTTCTTCTCTACAAACTAGCTGAAATGCAGGCGGGAAGTGTCCAAACAGAAGAGCAGGCGTGGTGAGGAAACCAGATAGAGAATGTACATTTATTACTTCTGTGTTCTAGATCACACGGACTCCTACAGCACTTGACGGTCACTGCACGGCTTCACTTTATCTTTTCTTTTTTAAACTAGCACCAGTGCTCCTGAAAACGCTGACACACACACACGCTTCCCAAACAATTAAATAAAAAGGAACAAAACAACAATAAATACAGGAGGTTACCATAAAGAGGAACAGAAAGGTCGGCGGGCGCTCCGAGGCGCCCCCTTCAGTCTGATTGGATGAAGAGGAGGACGAGGAGGAGGGGGAAAAGATAAATATGGAAGAAGAGAGGGATGAAGGAGCTTCACAACATCACTCTTGAGAAAAGGCAAGAAGAGCGTCTCTGGTGTGGTTCAGGTCCTCGGTGGAGTCCAGAGAGAGGGGCATCATGGGTAAAAGGAGGGGAGGGGGTGTTTACATCAACACAGCTCTAAACTCACATCCTAAACACTAGCGCTGTCCATTACAAGTGTTAATAAGAATAATAATAATCATATAAATAAATGCATTACTACATGATCTGTCATCTTTTTTCCTTCTTGCAGAAACATCGAGTACATACAGAGTCACTCGCCTCCCGCCGCTCACACTTTAGTTTCTCCGGTCAGTCTGATCAGGGCTGGGGGGGGGGGACGGATCTGCTGCATCGAATCAACCGTTTTCATTCTGCAGGTACACAAACTGAGCAGCAGGTGGCAGCGGGGCTGGCGTTTACCGCAGACAGCAGCAGCTGAGCCCCGAGCTGCCGACGAGCTCGATCACAAGCTGAGGAGTTTTGTTTGTTTGTACAGAGCATCTCCACTTCCTGGTGATCCCACAGCACGCTGGCCCATCTGCAGCTTGTGTTCTACGTAATGACCAGCAGGGGGAGACGAGGTTACAAAAAGACTTCCTGTCCGGTTCGCAGAAAACGCCCCTCTGGAAACACTGATGATGATGTCACGGCACAGCTGACTTCACACCAGTGACGCCCATCTGCTCTGTAAACGCAAGTGGAGCTAAGCGGCTAAAATAATGACTTCCGCTCATGTTTGTAGAAGCAGCAGCTGGTCATCAGCCTCAAACATGGAGGACGCCATGAAGCAGCTCGTGGCGCTGTGACATCAGTAATACTCATCCAGGTATTTCACTATAAAACCTGTGAACCATCTAAAAATGGAACGAAATCCACTGTCTTCTATTAAAAACATGCTCACACCCTCACTGACCCTGGAGGAGCTCGAGAGCGCCACCCGATGAATCGGGACGTCCACACGGGGAGTTCTTGATTACATCCAACGTTTCTGGGTTTGTCCATTGTAGATTTTTTTAAAAAATATAAATATTCCTGCAGGGCCTGAAACTGAGTCGACCTCATGAGTTAGCTCGAGTTTGGAGCTGCTGCGAGACAAAAGCTGGAGGTGCAGCAGTCCTGTTCTCGCCACCATGAAGGCTCCATAAGTGCTGGAAGCCATGACTCTAATTTAAATGAGTGTGTGCTCAGTGTGCAGACCTACCAGGGCGGTAAACCCTGCACTCCTCCACGTGACCAGGAGCAGTTTGTGATATGTTCTTGAGACCTTCAACATGACGACATCTCCAAGTTTGTCCTATTTTACTTTGAAATGTCTTGATGCCAAATATAAACTTCCTGCATCCAGATCAACTGCAAACGTTCTTGATGGGGAGTTACACAAGCTTAAAGACCTCCAGCTGTGGCTCCAACAGCTGCTTCAGAGAGGACTGAGCTTCATTTCGAGGTTAAACTGACCGTGAGAACGAAGGCGTTCGGGAGCCGAAAGTCTCTTCTGACTCTTCGCCTCGTTCATCCTTTTTCTGCTGCTCTGAAAACGCCACAAACCTGACGGTCTTCGTCCATCGTTCCTGGACGAGCGTTCCCGAAAACGCATTTGAGAAATGTATTAAATGTAGTGGCTGAATTTCATAAAGGCTGGAAAAGAGGCTCAAGCAAAGGAAGGAAACCTTATAAAACACGGTAAACGGCCCGATAATTAACCTCTAACATGAAACGAGGAGAGCAGGAGTGATGATGATGAAGGCTGGCCTGTAGACCAGCTGCAGCAGACGCGTTCAGAAAGGCTCGCTGTTTTCAGATGAGGAGGCTGATATGTAACGGCACCGTTAACCTTTGGGTCGCTTTACAACCAATAACTTATTAATGTGAAGTGATCCATGGGCTCAGGGCCAATGGTCTGAGCAGCTTCACCTACACCATCATCTGCCTCCATCTCATCCTCACCTCTGGGCTGAGATGGAGGCAGATGACGTGTTTCCAAACTAAAGTGAGTCGGGACGTCTGCGTCCGTGTGGACCATCACCAGGTTTCCTGTTAGTGCGGCTTCTCAAAGCACGAGAAGCTTCAGAGAGGTGACGTTAAATCAGGACACGTAAACGGAAGCAAACAGGGGAAGTAAACATTCCCTTCATGCCGTGGAATAAAAGCCAATCAGCTGCTGCCGCCGCCACGCAATCGGACCTCCACTACACCGAGACGGGACAGGAGGAGCTGAAGGAGCACGCACCAACACAGCGGCTGCTCTGAGTCCACACGTGTGAACAAGTCAGGAAGTGGTCACTGCTGCAACACACAAGAAGACATGCGCACAGACACACACATACACACACACTTAAAGCAGCCCCTCTGAGTCCAAAGTGTCCATCTTCAGTCCTAAAAGTCATTGCTGCCTTCGGGCATTAAGGTACAAAACACATATCCGGCCAGAAAACACTGGTGATCCAAGCAGTTCGTTCAGACCGGATTAAAAACACTGACGAAGGCCATGAGAAGAAAACATCCTTGCACCACCATCAGAAACAGGATGGACCAATAAGACTCCCTCACGCTGTCATGTGGGCACTCAGAGCCCCCAACAGTCGCCACCACGAGACCCCAAAAGTCTAAGAAGCAGTCTGGGTGCAGCTCGAGGCCGCGTGGGGCACCGGTCCACAGAAACATCACGAGGCAACATGCAGCAGGGAGTCAGTCCGGTCTGCCTGTCAGTCAGCGTGTGGGGGGCACAGTGCTCTACGAGGGAGTGTGTGTGTGCATGAGTGTGTGTGGCATCACGTCATCATGCAGTCTGTCCTCCACACACACCACAGCCACACATGGATGAGGAAGGTTAAGCTACGTTTTGGCACCTCCACAAACCTCGGCTTGTGACACCTCCCCCCCACCCAAACACCATCACCACCTCCCCCCACCCTCTCCCCATAGCTTATATGAAGGGGCCGCCGGGCATACCCAGGAAGTTGGGCGCGCCCATGGACATGGGAGGAGGCGCCGTGGAGCCGCTCCAGTGCACCTTCATGTGGTGCCTCAGGTTGGACTTGGAGGAGAAGCGCTTGTCGCACTGCTGGCAGGAGAACGGCTTCTCTTTGGTGTGGATGCGGCGGTGGCAGATGAGCTGGGTGGACACTCTGAAGGACTTCCCGCAGTCGGGGCACTGGTAGCGTTTGGGCTCGGTGTGGATGCGCCGGTGGTTCTTCAGGGACATGAGGTTGGGGAACTCTTTCTGGCATGAGTTGCAGAAGTACGTCCCCGTCTTGTGGCTGTTCTTGTGGTTGAGCAGGGAGCTGGCGTGGCGGTACGAGCGGCCGCATTGGTCACAGACATGAGACTTGATGACCTCACGGTTTCCACCTTGGCCGCGGCCTTTGGCCACGCTGCCAGGGTTGAGTCCTTGCTCTTGCATCAGGGTGAGGTCCAGGCCTGACCCCCAGCCCAGCTCCTGGGAGCCCCCTGGGCGGGGCTGCTGGGGTCTGGGCTGGCGGGGTTGTGGTGTTTGGCCGTGAGTGATCTCCATGTGGAGCCTGAAGCTGGCCTGGGTGGGAAAGGCTCGCTGGCAGGACCGGCAGGTCAGCTCCCGCTGCTTCTGGTGGACACGCCGGTGGTTGTAGAGCTGGGAGGAAACCCGGAAGGCCTTGCCGCAGTCGTGGCATCGGTGGCGCCGCGTCTCAGAGTGGATACGGCGATGGTTCTTCAGGGCAAGGAGGTTGGAGTAGGTCTTGAGGCACACGGCGCAGTGGTAGATGCCAACAGTGTGGGTGTTCTTGTGGTTGAGGAGGGAGCTGGCGTGACGGTAGGAACGACCGCACTGATCACATCTGTGCAGGGGCAAACGAAGAGGAAGGGAGTGGGGGTAGGAGCAGAGGAGGAAAAAAGGGAGATTAGCAACGGAACATGGATGTCACTATTTCACTATTCTAGCCAAATTCATCTGGTTACCACTTTTTCTGGAGAAGCATTTCTAAATATTTTAACCAGTCATCATCTAAGATGTTGCACATACAGGTATATGATCTGAAATCCGGCTCAAAGCTCTCAAAGAAGACTACAAAGTGGTGTACCATTCATGATGTCTACACAGGTCACAGGGGAGAGGACTGCTGGGTGGGTGGGGGAGGGAGGGACATGGGAGAAACTACGGAGAAAAAAGTGTAGGGGACTGGGAGGTATCTGCTGCTCCCTGCACTGCACAAATCAAACAACTTCATTCACAACTGGACCTTCTGGCTCAGCCTTCTTTGGATACTGAATGTGATGATGAGAAATCCATCAAACATGCCCAAACAACCTCTACCGTGTATCAAAGCTCCTATAGAGGCTAAGAGTGGTGACCTGTGGACATGTGCAGTGCAGCTAGCTCCAAATACTTCCTAATCTTCCTTCAAACATCAAAATGCAACAGCCCAATCACATAACTGCAGTTTCTAATCTGTTAACTAGCCAGTATCAAAGCAAACACAAAGACTGCAGTCAAAATCAGAACAGGATCAAGGAACACACATCAATACTTCAATATGCTGCACACAAAATACGACTTAAAGAGTTCTGAGAAAACAAAGCATGTAAACAGTACATCTGAACATGACATGTTTTACTGAAGCTAACCTAAAAAAGTGTGATATATGCTAACTGTAAGCAAACGGGGTTGACTTATCTGGTCTCTCCACTAATTCAATTTGTCCAAACTTCAGAAAAATCCGAATTCCGGCACGCGTATGGTCCCAAGGAAGCCGGATTGGAGATCATATACCTGTAATAGACATGTAGAGACCTAAATTTATCTTCACTATTTGTTTGTTTCAACTTCGAAGAATCACAAACAACTGACGAGAACTCACGTGTACCGACACTCTTCGCCCTCTCCCGTGGGTGCAGTGGCCTTCCTCCTGACTTCCATGCCTACCTGGTTGTCCCCGCAGCGGTGCCTGGCCAGACCGGACCTCCCCTGGAAACTCTTCCCACAGGTGGGGCAGCCAAAGGGGGTGGCACCTTCCTCATGCACTTTCTGGTGGTTGCGGAGGAACCTGGCCAGTCGGAAGGCTTTCCCACATGTGTGGCAGATGTGCTTCTTCCGCTGCGTGTGGATGCGCATGTGGTTGCGTAGCGCCATGTAGTTGGTGTAGGGCTTGTCACAGAAGTTGCACCTGAAGTTTCCGGTTTTGTGGGTGTGCTTGTGGTTCAGCAGGGAGCTGGCGTGCTTGTAGGCGCAGCTGCATAGATCGCAGGCATACGGCCTCTCGTCAGAGTCCATGTCCACAGAGCTCTTTTCAGTGCTGATGGTGGTGGTGGTGTTGGTGGAGGAGGACGAAGGCAGGTGCTGGGCCGGGCAGTCATGAGCGGCAAGCTCATCGGCCGTAGCAAAGCCTTCACAGCAGCCATCACACTCAAAATCCATCTGGGCACCGGGGCCTTGCGGGCCTTTGCACAGGCCGGCTGTAGTGTGGGTAGCGAGCTGCCTTTGGGTGCGGAAGCCCTTGCCGCACTCTTGGCAGTTGTGCTTCTTCTGGGCAAAGTGGAGACGCAGGTGGTTTTTCATTGCCAGCCTGTTGGGGTATGTAGAGTTGCAAACATTGCAGTGGTACTCGCCAATTTTGTGAAGGTTCTTATGATTGGCCAGGCTGCCCGCATGGCGGTAGGTCTTCCCACATTCTTCACAGGCAAAAGGCCGCCGTGCACTTTCGGCAGGATCAAACTTCTGGGGCCTGGATGTGCCAGCTGATGAATAGGGCTTTTTGAACCCTTGGTGGCTGTATTTCACTCCCATCACATGGCCCTTCGATGGCTCTCCTCTCATAGACTGCATTTGAGATGGATCAGGCTGCTGGAAGCGGGAACCGTTTGGGCCAGTCCGAACGAGGCCTTTGGCTCGGTGTTCTTCATGGAGACGGAGATGGTTGATCAGCTGCTTTTGGATCTTGAAGGCTTTGCCACATTCTTCACACTTATGCCTGTGGCAGAAATGGGCAAACGTGAGGATCAAAAACGAAATCTTTTTAAATACATTTGAAAAAGGAATTCCTAATACAGTAAGGTTAGCGGTCCTCCTAGAACCACCTGGTTTGGCAACAAACAAACTGTACTCCAGTCAAAGTTAAAAAAACAATCACAGAAAATTTTATTCAGAAACCTAAAAAAAAGCAAAATCACGATGACACATTGATGGGAGTGACATCTTTATGCATAGACTTTATTAGTCAAGTAATGGAGAAGTTATAATTTGTCACAAGGCCCAAACTAGCAAATGCTCAGTACCTACAATAACTGCAAATTAGTTAACATATTTTAGTAAAAACATTTACTACATTTGCTTTACTTTTTACTTGTAAATTAAAAGTAAGATTATTGTTTCTAAGTTTATTAACTGTGCTTTTAATTAAATTTTAACAATGTAAAACTGCTAGAAGGCCTACCTCTTTAGGTCAAAGTGAGTCCTTTGGTGATTCTTGAGTGCCAGCAGGTTGTAGTAGCGTTTCTGGCACACCAGGCAGCGGAAAACACCAGTCTTGTGGGACTTTTTGTGGTTAAGGAGTGAGCATGGATGTCTGTATCCTCGTCCACATTGGTCACACTTGTGGGGTTTGTCGCTCTGGTCAACCATTGGCCTCCGTCCATCGGCACCAACGTCACAACTTCTTCCAGCGACACCTCCACCAACACCATCTCCTCCAGACATCCCTTTGGCTCCATTTAAGCCCGCCTTGTTCATAGAGTTGGCTCGATTCTTTCCAGGGCACAGGTGGGTGATCAGGTGGTGACGGTCAGCAAAAAACATGCCACAGTCGACACAAATGTGGTTGCGGCCGTCCATCTTTTCGTTGCCGTTGGTTGAACTGCCTCCAATACCCTGTTGTTGACCATCTGGCCTTTGGGGGCCATGGATTAACTGGTGATTCAGGAGGTCCTGCTTTCTGGCGAAAGTCTGGCCACATGTTGAGCAGATCATCCTCCAGTCCTGCTGCAGGCTGGAAGGTCCTGGCCCTGTGGGGTTGTTGGCATGGCTACGCAGGTGGCTCCTGAGGGCTCTGAGACTAGCGTAGTGATTGCCACACACTGAGCACTGATAGACTTCTCCATCATCATCATCATCTTTGTCATTGCTCCCCATTCTCTTGCCTCCACTCTGAGGGTACTGTCGTTGACTGCTGCCTTCTTTCAAGCTGCTTGAGCTTCCAGCAGGCAGTGAGGTTCCACCGGAGCTGTGGTAGTTCATGCTCCCCATAAAACCATTAGACATGTTGCCCTGCTGCTGCTGTCCACGGCGGGGACACATGTGTGATTTGATGCCAGACACGTCTCCATACATCTCACCACAGTCAGCACACACGTGTCTGTCAGCTTGCCGGTGAGCAGAGCTACTCTGAGACAGTGAGCTGCCGTCAAAGCGATCGTGGAACTCAAGAGAGTCCAGCCCACTGCTGTGGCCCCCATCAGGTACAAAGTGGGCAGTATCGCCGAGATTTCCTGGCAGGGAGATTGGAGTGGTGGCGCCGCTGCCTTCCTGGACATAGCTCTGCTGGGAGTCCAGAGTTAAGGGCTCTGGGGAGAGCCAGTCGTTGCTGTCATTGTTAATAGGCTGGTTGGAAGGACGACCCTTGTGACTTCGTAGGTGGCTGTGTAATGCTGCTAGGTGAGGATACTGCTTACAGCAAATTGTGCACTGGTAGTGACCTGTCTGGTGGCAACGTTTGTGGTTGACCAAGCTCCCTGCATGCCGGTAGCTTTTACCACACTCCCCACACTTAAAGCGCCGCTCTTCATCATCTGGAGAATTAGCCTGGGGCACACGACCTCCTGATGGAGATGCCACAGAGCCCTGGGATCCAGAACTAAGAGTCTCTGAGTTGAGGATGGAGCTATCCTGACTGTGGGAAGGAGGGTGGGGATCATGGGTTAGATAGTGGACTTTCAAGGTGTCCAGATCTGGGTGTCCTGCTCCACAGTATGCACATGTATAGATGGGGTTGTTGACTGGAGGACCCATTATGGGGTCATAGGGGCCCCTCTTCTCAGCGGGCAGAGGTGGCAGAGGCAGAGGGTCTCCCAGGGCCGGTGTGTATGCCGGGGATCGAACAGCACTCAGATTGTGAGGCATGATGCCTGGGAAACTCCGTGACAGGCTGAGGGTGGGTGAAGCTGTGTTGTGCAGCAAGATGTGCTCTTGGAAGTCCGCCTTATTTGGCAGTGCTACCTGGCACAGGTGGCAGAAGCAGGAGGTGGTGTCCTCACTCTGAGACGACTGGGTGCCGCTGCTGCGCTCCGAGTCATGGAGGCTGCTGCTGCTACTGCTGCTGCTCACCATTGAGGCCCCAGGGGTCTTGAACTTCGAGTGAGTTCTCTCGTGGCTGTTTAAGGCAGCCAGGTTGCCAAATTGTTTGAAACACACAGAGCACTTAAAAGTTCCTTGCTGGTGACACTTCTTGTGGTTCACCAGGCTACCGTGGTGTCGGTAGGTTCGGTCACACTGGTCACACTTGAAAGGTCTGTCCCAAGCGTCGTCAGATTCAGGAGAGCCTTTTTTTCCGTGGTCGTCTGTCTCGTGGCTTTGCAGGACACTATGTCCCATACCACTATTGTTCAAATGGGAGCGCCCAAACCCGTCCGAGAGGTCCTGGGTGAGACCGTAGTCCCTCTCGTCGTGGGCCGCTTCTTCTGGTACTTCTTCGCTCTCTTCCTCTGCGTGCGCACTACTAGGGGACAAAGTATGGATCCGTAGGTGGTTCTTCAAAGCTACTGCGTTGGGCAGCGTACGTGTACAAACAGGACACTGGAATGAGCCCACTTCGTGTGATTTTTTATGATTGGCTAGACTGGCTGCGTGTTTATAAATTCTGCCACACTGTTCACACTCAAAACGTCCGGTCTCTTCTTGCTGATAATGTGCTTTCATATGCTCTAGAAGACTTGGAGTACTCGGGCAAACCATATCACATTCTTTACAGGGGAAACCCTTGGCACGACTCATATCATGCATTGCCATAGTACTCTAAAGCAAATCGGTTAGAGGGAATCACAGTTCACAACACAATGCAATGAACAGTGATGTTGAGGAGGGGGAGGGGGGAGGAAACAGTAGGGCTTAGCTCTTTAGCTGAGGGTGGTGGAGGCCATTTTCTCCCCAGAAGCCATCAGTGCAGGTGAATCAAGGCCTGCGGGGGGTCACACCGGCCAATGAGGCATCACTGTGGGGAAAAGAAGAAGAAAAAAGGTTATTCAGAGAGCTTCTTGACGTTATTTTAATCTCAAGGTTTAGTCCAAACCTTCACTTTAAGCTTCAACTATTTGCTTCTGATCATTACAAAGTCTCAAAATGACAGTGATATTCAGGAAAACACTACAAAGAGCATTTCCAGGGTTTCTAGGTTCTAAAATGTCACAATTTTCATTTTCTTTGTTACACTTTCTGTCGTTGAAATAAACAAACCAGCTTAAGATGTGATCTCAGACTTCAGTCATAGACTTCTCAATAGATTCATCAAAAATGCTAGAGGTGGACACCAGAACTTTACCAATGATCTGAGTGATCATTGACAGCTCCCTAA
The DNA here is from genome assembly GCA_015052665.1 of Apistogramma diplotaenia. NCBI lineage: Eukaryota > Metazoa > Chordata > Actinopteri > Cichliformes > Cichlidae > Apistogramma > Apistogramma diplotaenia. The sequence goes on from VOQJ01043286.1 coordinate 15,645, forward strand.
TAAAGGCCGTTACACACCGGACACGTTGCGTAAAAACAACACAAAACTCCAAAACTTTCGGATGCGATCTTGTCGCGTGACCTATATTCACACCGGACGTGTTGCGTATTTGCGAATAAATTGTCCTCATAAAACGCACTGTGAAAAAATGCAGCCGACATTAAGTGATAATATAATGAGGTCTTGATGTTTCTAAACAAGAGAAGAAAGAGGCAGATATTCTCGGTTCATCCAGCTCTGGTTACAAAAAGGTTTCTAGTCCAATAGAAGTTCATGGGAAACCTCTCCAAGCTTTCATAGACGCTCGGTGGGGGGGGTGTATCTGAGGAACAGTGTTCATTTGATGCTAGCCAATGAGCATCATTTAGGAAATGAGCAGCATATTCAATGCGTGTTAAACTTTATTTAATTTCCAGCTCTTAAAGGTCAAGCTAATGCTGAAAAGCCATATACCGTATTTTCCAGACTATAAGATGCACTTTTTTCCATAGATTGGCGGCGGTGCGTCTAATACTCCGAATGTGAAATTATTAACACTGTGTTAAGAGTCATTACTTTATTTTGATGGCAGCCTTACTCATTTGTTACGGTAGGTGGAGAATTCTGGTCGTCAAACTGTGACAACATTACATTCTTGTGACAGTTTCTCCTTCGCCCGCGAAGTTCGTACATGGAGATGAGCTTAATGAAGCCTTTATGTTCAATAAATATCAGGCTTCTAGCCAGAAATTTTTTTCAGCACGGCGTGTGGGAGCGGGGTGTTAGCATTAGCATGCTAATGCTAGTAGCATGCTAATGCTAATCGCTGAGCCGGCGAAATCCTCAGCCCGGCGCAATGGAGACTCAGCAAGGCGCAACGCTGGCCGATCAACCGCTGGCTAGAAGGCTGAATATGCCTTAAGGCTGAAGAGAAGTGGAGTCATGTCTTCTTATCCTCCACACGCAAGAGGAAAGAGAAGGCTGCGCGACCCGGCTCAACACATTATTATATAATTTAACATGTTTCATACTGACAACCGAAACCTGTTGGGATTCAGAAAGGCCGGAATAATTAGGACTGCTACGACCAGGCTAAGGAAGCGACGCAGTGAGTGAGATTGATAGTTTGGTAACCTTGTTAACCTGTTCTTTATGCTACAGTTATCTGAATAACTGTTACGTGAACATACCAGGCACACTCCGTTCGTTGTCTACGCGTCACGTAACTGAATGTGTTACATTAGCCTATTCGCACTGTTGTTCTCTAATTCAGTATTATTTTAAATTGCCTTTCAAGATGAAATGTCTGTTCTTGGTCTCAGATTTTATCAAATAAATTTCCCCAAAAAGTGCGTCTTATAGTCCGATATGTCTAATATATGTTTTTTTATTAATTATTATGCCTTTTTTGGGTGCTGCGACCTATACTCGGGAGCGACGTATAATCCGAAAAATACGGTAGGTGCATTCCTTCCAGCATCCAGGAGGGGGCAGCTCCTCTGCTCATAAAAAGAGGTCTGAACATATGCAAGTCTATGAGCCTTGTGCTCACCTGATCTCTGAGCTCAAACTTATTCCTAACAAGTTTCTGATCTCAGTCGATGGCTTCAGGTCCCATTAGAGTTACAAAGACCTGAAAGCAGAGGCTGCTCAGTGGCTAATGATCTATCACATGCTAGTGTACCCGCAGTGCCTGTCCCACGGCAGGATAAATGGGAGGATCGCATCAATACAGGAGCAGCTGAAAGCACCAACCAAATCTTCATGTGACTGCACTAATGTATGAGGAAGTGTCCACGTGACTTCCTACATCCGTTACGTGCAGCCAACAGGCCGATCTCACTGCTGAGTATCATATCATCGTTTTGGCCAAAACAACATTTATGATATCATTTATCACTTTCAGCTGCATCACGCCGGCACTGACTAAACATTCAAAGACAATTACAGAACTGGAGAGCTAAGCAGGTCAGTTATTATAATTAAAAGCACAAAAGAACCAAAATAAATAAGGTGTATAAAGTTTACAGTGTAACGTGTCACCCCACCCCCATCCAGTATAAACCCAGCAGCCTGATCAGCACCACAGCCCACACCATCAGCAGGGCGTTGAACTTAACGAAGAACCTTTTGAAATGCTTCAGTCGCCACTTAAGTTCATTTAACACTGATTTTAAACGAGCTTACCCCTCCAACAGAGGGAGCCACTCAAATCCACTTACATGTAAAAAGAAAATGTATCAAACTACTTGATATTCATGGGGATATTTTATAAGAATATGAAAATAATTAATGCAGAAGCTTTAAAACTTTTGTCAGTAAACATCTGATCATTTTTAGGGTCGGTGGAAGAAAATTAGGCCCAACAGTTGGTTTTCTGTGAGACGCTCAAACCGGGCTCATAAACACTTCCAGGCCCAGGTTAGGTGGGTCGTAGCTCCTGATCTGCTGCACCTCAGAGGTCACTAACAGGTGACCCCAACCTCGAGCAGCTTGAGTAAATACCCATTAGGCTTCACCCACTCCTCCCTCCATGTGAGCGAGACAGTGCTGCACCTGCATCCGTCCTGCAGGGAGTGAAAATGTACCAAAGTGGGTTTTTCTGATCTACAGGTTTACTCGAGACATCAAGACAGGACGTTCAACCAGGAAACACACAGAGTTTCTGTTATCATCTCCATTAGAGAAACAGCTCAGACATCCTCAGCCCACTGCAGCTCTCGACCAGCCACACTGACACTTTACCCCACAAACAACTGAAATTTAATTACAGCTCATTAAAATGTGGAAAATATTTATCACTTCCTGAAAGCTTCAAACTGTCCATAACAAACACGTCAGGAAATGTCCATTAAAACCTCCACAGTGACGTCCTGTCACAGGTGAGACCTGCCCAGAACTTCAGTCTCAAGCACTGATTCTCACACTCAAGTCAATGCAACATTATACATGTTTGTAGAAGTTAAAAGCACTTAGTCCTCTCGCTCACAGGCAGCAGTGACGTGTGGAAATCACAGACTGATCAGGAATCAGCTCAGCAGCTCCTTCGGTGGGATTAACGTGCTTCTTTTAACAGGCTCGTTTAATCTGTGACAGGTCGTACCAGCCGTTTGGTTCATCTCATTACAGCCTGCAGGGTTCAAGCACCGGCTCAAGGCCTGCTCAAAGACTTTCCAGGTTGCACCTGATGACAGATTATATACCAACCTCATCCCTGTACACACACACACACACACACACACACACACACAGCTGTTATGAGGATATAAACATGTTTATTTAACCTGGGAGTCTATGAGGACTGACTCACTGTGGCGCCTCTGCTGGACAGAGGAGGAACTGCAGTTTTGGTGCACAGTACAGCTGCTCGTGCACGTAGTTTCCTGTTTGTTGTCAGACAACTGCAGGAGCAACAATAAACGTCTCTTCACACCAAAATGTCTCATTTTATAAAACCTGTTCTGCAGTTTCCTTCAAATGTGAAGCGACTTCAGAGGTGAAGGCTGAAGCCTGGAGATCTGAGCCAGTTGCTGTGTAACTGTCAGCGCTGAGCAACAGGAGCTAATCACAGTTATACGCAGCAGCAGGCAGTTTTAATATTAATCCTGCAAACAAACGTTAGGAGCTTCAAACCAGCACGCAGAAGAAACGACTGCTGTAACAGGTCAGGAAGCAGGTGCAGACAGATCGCACCGGCTAACGCGGCCAACGACTTTTCGTTTAGGAACCAGAAAACGAAAATTGGGAAACAGTTTTCCATTTCAAAACTGGAAAACTTTTTGAGTCAATTTTCTCTCCATACAGTGGGACTCAGAAGGTGGAGGAACCCTCAGATAAGCTGTAGGGGCTCCACATGGGGAGAAGAACCACAGCTTTCTATTGTAGCTCCAGTAAATGATGCTGGTGTGCAGCCGTGATCAGCTGACCTGCAGCTGCTCTGAGGTTTGCTGCTCTGTGTGATGAGCTGATCTCCATCCCACACTGACAGCAGACAGGCTGATACATGTTGGATTCAGCAGCACTAAACTGCAGTATTTTCATGCGATCTTTGAGTTACAGTTGGTGCTGCTCCGTTATCGCTCGTTCTTCACTCTCCCCGTCACGGTGTCTGGCCGAGTGCCGGCGTTGTGTTCCAGTTCCTTTAGGTTCTGTTTTCACTGGGTTTCCTGGCCTGTTGGTTATTATTGTTTAAATATTGATTTCTGGCTCCCCAGCGTTTTGTGTGGCAGGTCTGCGTGGGTATCGGGTTACATCCCGTTTTATTTTGACAGTCTTCCTCTCCCTGTGTTTCACCTGTTTCATGTTACTTCCTGTTTTATTTTGACAGTCTTCCTGTCCCTGTGTGTCGTTTTCCCCTCTCTCTCAGACCGGATGTATCGCCTGTGTTCTCATCAGTTCTGTCAGGTTGCTGTAGGTCCTTGTGCTCACATCAGCCAATAGCGCGTGTTTGAGTAATGTGTCTCGTCTCGGGCGTCCTGCACGGGGGTCCTCTGCCCCGAGGCCCACAGTGGCACAGGGGGGTCCTCTGCCCCGAGGCCCACAGTGGCACACGGGGGTCCTCTGCCCCGAGGCCCACAGTGGCACACGGGGGTCCTGAAACAGCAGCTGTTCTTTTAGCTCGCAGACTCACTGTGAGACAAACTACACACACTTTGTGTGTTTGCTCATATTTGTTGAGCATTTAGAAACATTTAAAATGTCCTGCAACATGTTACTGCCTTTATTTTGGCTCCTCTTCATCAGAGCAGCCAACATGCTGAAGAACAGAGCACAGCTATAACAGCCCTGATTGTAGCTATAAATGATACATAATTATATGGTTTTGCTCCTTTAATCTGTGTGTATGCGATAAGTGATGAGGACACAGTATGATGTATGTTACTGCTCGGGCTCTTTGAAGTTTGAAGTGACGGAAATGCAAACTTCTCTCAGTTAAAGTAACGAGTCTGTGTGAGGATGTAACAGGTAGAAAGAACCGATATTTGTGTGAGACTGTAGGGAGGAAGAGTGGTCAGAAAAACACTCAAATACAGTGAAGTACAGGAACAAAGTACAAATACTTTGTTCCTGTACTTCACTGGGTTTTTGTATCCTGACCCAGAAATGACGGCACTCACAGCAACACTCAGAAGCAGCAACGAAAGCTCGAAAAAGTTTGAAATACAACTGTTCGTGACACAAAAACTGCTGTTTTCAGGCGAGACTGTAGATGTGTAAACCTCGATTTATCCAGATATCATCAAATGATGTCTACCAGCCGGCTCGCCCCACCGGCTGTCAGCCGACCGCCCAGCCGAGGCCCGACTCCCAGCCCATCCTGTTCAAACCCTCGCTGCCTTTGGCCTCTTGAGCTTAACGTCGTCCTAGCTTACAAGCTGTAACAGGAAATGAATCAGTCGCTGTTTTCACAGCTTATTTCTAATTAAACCAAAAGAAAGAACCTTTTGTTTCCCAATTTTGAAACGAAGATCAGGCAACGAGCCATTTCCTGATTCCTAAACACGAGCTGGTTGGGTTCGTTTACAGAGCCGCGCCTGATTGGTTAAAAGGTTTCTCCTTCATCGTGAAGACCACCGTCAGAGAGAGAAGCTGCCGTGGTCACTGTTGTCGGGTCTCTGAGGACTCCCTCATCAGATACCCTCAGCCAATCAGAGCACGTTTAAGTTCCTGTGGGGGGGTGCAGGTCACCAGGGCCTTAAAGGTCTGCAGGTCGGGCCTTAATGTGTCCATGATTTAGCCTTTTAATTTCTGGATTGTTTGTTAAATTCAGATCACGAGTATTAAACCTGAACTGAGCTGCATGAACACCCCCCCCCTTAATGATTTATGAGGACCCGGCGACAGATTCCCTGAAGTCTCGGCTGCACAACAAAAATATGCCAATCTTCACACGTGAGACGCTGGAAGCAGAAAATATTTACGGTCGTACTGTCAGCAATACAATCATTTCATTAGGAAGCAATTAACAGATTCATCGTAACGAGCGAGAAAGAGAAGAACAAAGAAAGCAGGAAAGGAAGCAGGAAACGAGGTGAGACGGGTGGGGAGGTGTGGGGGAAGGGATGAAGGCAGGGAAAAACAGAAAGGAGGGAAAAAGGAGGGGGTGGGAGGCAGTGGAAAATAAAGGTGCTGAGGAGGGCTTGATTGGCAGGAGAGGTAACCTGAGGAGGAGGTGGAGGTCCTGACGAGCTCCGACAGCCAGCCAGGAAAACAAACAGCACAAAGAACGAGTGAAGGATGAGAGGAAAACTTCCCGTCTCCCTGCAGAGCCTCCACCTGCAGAGCCTCCACCTGCAGAGCCTCCACCTGGGCCCACAGGCGGCGTGATGCATTCAGCACCAGTGCCTCCTGCACACAACTTCAGAGCAGGCGTGCACGTTGTGCACGTTGTGCATGTTGCCTTCTACAGGCAGGCGACAGCCATTAGTGTGTTAGTGTGTTATAAACCTGCTGCACTCATGTTACCTCCTTTAGTATTTGGTCACTGCAGTTCCTCTGGCGTCCAGCAGAGGCGCCACACTGAGTCAGTGCCCATAGAAACAAACATGTTTACAGCTGAGACAGAAGCTTTTTTCCTCTTCATAACAGCTGAATGGGGCGAGGATGTTTTTATAACTCACCTGGCTAAATAAAGCTCGCATTATGAGGGGTGTGGCCTCTTTGACAGGTGGATGGCGACAGAAGCAGCTGGAGCTGCTAGCTCCTCCCCCTGAACTGGACCTCTGGACCATGTTTGTGCTGTTAGAGCGCCTTGGATGCAGTTATCGGACCAATAACATGGCTGCTCTGCGCTTCACTGGACTAAGACTGCAAAGAAGGCGGAGCTCCAGTTTAGCTGAGTGATATTCTGGGACTGTAATTGGATGTTAATTATCAGGTGTCTTCGCCTGTATGATGTCAAAGAAACAAAGGTGATAAAGGTCAAAATACTAAAACGGAAGCAGCCAAAAGCACAATGATGTCACTGCTCAAACAGTGTCGTTTAGCCACCATTCACGCTTTATCCTTCGGTGCTGGAGAAGCTGCTGCTCTTCAGCCTGCTTTTACTGGCCTTCCAGGACCAGTTAACTTGTGAACTAGTAGAACCTCCCTGGTGGAAGTTCAGTCTTCTATATGTCCTGCTTGGCCTACTTTGCTCATTGTTCATGTCGCAGATCTTAGTTTTAAGATGTTCTTCTGTGAGGCGTCTTTCTCTCACATGAACTCGGCGCCGTCCTGGATCGAGTCAGAACATTACCTCCTCAGGTGACGGGGCCAAAAAGAGCCCCGGCCGATCCAAAGACGGGGACGGCACCGAGGCTCGGGATCAGATAAGGGAGGATGATTTTAAACTGTGAATCAGGCAAAGCTACTGTAGCAGAGGCCAGGAACAGAAACATGGAGGTGAAACTTGATTTGTAAAGAAACTTTATTTCCTTTCCTTGGCTCGTTAATTTCGGTTAAAAATCACAATTAAACCTGTTTTTTTCCTGTATTACAAATTCACTAAAATTTTAATATCGAGGTATTTTCTCTTCCAAATGTGCTAATTAGCATAAATGTACAATGGACAGCTGAATGTTTGGTTTTATATATAAAGACGTCATCTGTCTCACTGTGTCACCTTAAGAAGAAGCTACTCTGCAGCAGGTCACCCTTAAATGCCCAGGTGACAGGTTTAATGAGGAGGAGCAGGAGAGCAGTAAACAGGGAGGAGCTGTGCACTTGGCCAGTTTGATGTGAGGACACAGAAAGCTGAGGAAAACGTGCCCAGAGATCCTCACAGTCCAGCTACAGCCAGAGGCTCCAGAGCCTAACAGGTCAGCAGTCATTTAAGACCAACATTCTCCGCTGAGCGCTCGCGATTTAAGGTGAAACCTCAGAGGTGTGTCAGCTCCGGGAGGTAACAACGCCGCTCCTGTGAGCCTGTTTCACCCGGACTCACATGAGGTCCACCTGGTGACACCAAGTCTGTGACGGTGGACCTCAGAGGACCTGGACTGCTTCTCTGAATCCATCCTGTCAGGATGAAAATCGCTTCCATAACGTTTCACTCTGCTACAATAATAAAAACACATAACTCTCTCATCTCATAATAAAGTGAATAACTGACCTGAATATGTTAATGACATCAGAGCTTTTTCAATCAAAACCTGAGAAACAGCCAAACATATGCAGATAACCTCTCAGCACTGACATTAGGCTGCTTTTAAATAATGAATAAAGTCAATATTTCTTAAAGGTATTAAAATAAAAAATGTAGTGTTTAAAAGGGGAAATAACCTGCAAATTAATGGCAATCACTTCCTTCTTCAATCAGCAGGACAGAAAACAGGAAGCTTTTCATCTTTTCAGGATAAATTTTCTCTCAAAGATCAATAAAATGAATTTCTCAGTAACTCAATTTGATGTATACACTTTCAGGTCAACACGAACTTTATGGATGAAAAACAGAGATGATTGTATAAAGACAGAAAAGGCCAAACATGAGCACATCTTAGGCTCAGGTTTCCAGCCATTTGCATTATCGTCCCCTAAGAATATGTAAACTTTGTAACTGAGGAGGTCATGGAAGCAAAGTCCTCTCACACAACTGCTGCTCTGCCTGGTCCGTTTGGACCGTGAATCATCAGCTCTGATCAGGACCTGCGGGTCAAAGTTCAGCCCAGCGGAAGAAGTCAAAAACGTCACATTTACGTCCTCTCAGAAACTCTCATCCAGCGGATTTACCGTCTTCACTCGGACCCGGTGACGCTCACTGAACATTTCCACACTTTACCACCTAAAAACACCTGCAGCTGCACTTCCTTTCTTCCACCCGCGAATGTCGTGTTGTTCCGAGCTGCAGGGACACATTTCCACGCGGGGAGCCCACGGAGGGACCTGAGGGTGCTCAGGGAAGCGTCCAGGGTGATGATGTGGGTGAGCTTTTCCACATGAAGCGTCTCATTCGCACTCAGATGTGAATCGCGGCCCGCGAGCAGCAGCCAATCAGCAGCCTGTCCTTTTCCTCCCATCATGTAAACAAACCGCTGCTTCGTTAAACTAACGCTCGCATTAAAATACCGCGGCTGTGTTCGCGCTCACGCCTCTTTCCACAGCCCGGGCAGAGCTGCGCGGATGTGGCGCAGCGGGGCTCCCTGACCTTGGCCCGTCTCCTCTCGGTCGGGATTTACCGGGACAAAGCGGGGCATCGACTCCCCGAGACTCGGCCGACATTTCCTCCTCCCGAACCCACTTTCTCCGGGGGGCGCAACGCCCCAGCCGGTGGAGAAGGACGGAGTGAGAGGTGGGGGAGCCGCCTGTGGGTGTAATCCGACATGATGTTCCCAGCAGAGCTGGGAGATCACCGGCAGCCATCAGCCCACTTTCACTGAGACCCCGTCTCACTCGGAAAATGGCTTTCGAGCAGCGAGCCATTTTCCCCCAGCTAACGGGGGTTAGCTCGCCATTTAGCCCCGCAAATACAGCCCGCTGAGAGGGTCCAGCTGCGGGCCGAGCGGGGCTCACTGACCGACACACGACGCAGGTTGACGGCGGAGTGAATCCTGGCCGTCCCCGTCTTTGTCGGAGACGCATTTTGTAGAGAAGAGGCGCTGAAAGCACGCGCACACGCGCGCGCAAACACACACACACACACACACACACAGAGCCGAGCTAACGCTAGCGTTAGCGCGCGGCTAGCCCGTTAGCAACCCCCCACGATGACAGAAAAGGGGCAAAACGGAAGTTCAAAACAACAAAGACACACAAAAGAACTCCCACGGGGCCGTACACGCTACCGAGGTTCCACTTTCCATCTCCACATTAAACAAACGAAGAGAAAACTGCAGGAACTCGCAGAGGTTAGCATCCCAGCTAGCCTTAGCAACCCCAGGCTAGTCCGGAGCGACACAAAGATCTCGACAAACACACCGCGGCCCCCCTTTGATGGAAAACCTCATTTTCGAGGCGTTTATTGCCACACACTTACCCCTCAAATGGCCTCTGCGCCCGCAGGGCGAACGATGCACGGCGTGAAGATGCAAAATATGCCACTTTCACGGATTAGGCATGATTATTTTTCCTCCCTTGCTCATCCACCGACTTTTGGTTGTTGGCTCTGTCCCCCTGCCGCCGCTTCAGCAGCGTACTTCCTGCCGCTACCGCTGCTAGCCGAGCGCAGCGCCGCGCGGTCGCACGCGCGTCATCATACGCAGAGTGCAGTCGCCCCGCCGCTATAGCGGCAGTGTGCGCTCTCGCCGCCGGGCCGCGGCCGCTCAGGCTCTCAGGGCTCAGCGTGCGGCTCGTCGGTGTCCATTTTGCCGCAGATAGAGACAGACCCGCCGCTCGGAGCAGCAGAACCGAGCCAAATCAGGCTTCTGCCGGAGCCGAATGACACTCCGAGGTCATTTTATCAACTCACGTCCACGTGGACTTTCAGGTGTGCGCAGCTGGGCCCCTGCAGCTCCGAGCACCGATTCATCAGCCGCTCATGATTTTCTGTCAGCTTCACCTGCTGAGGCGGGTGGCCACAGCTGAAAAGGACACAGAAATGTGAAGAAAAGAAGACCCCCCTCCTTCCCAAAAAAAACAACCCACCAAAGCTTATTTCAGAGCTTAGCATGAACTCAGACAAGTGAAGCCTCTGCAGTGACTGACTGCTGCTAACATGGACTCCCTCCTCTGTCACAGAGCAGGCTCACTGAGCTGCACACCTGAACACATCCACAGCTTACAGGGAAATCCCCACAGCTCCAGTGTTCACATTAACATGCACAGTGAGGCTGCAGGTCAGCAACAACACACTCAGCCAGGAAGGAAACGCTGAAAACATCAGGTCTCAGAGGGGAAAGACTCTGCTGGTCTGGACTGATGATGTGTGAGGAACCATCAGCCTGGTGATGTCACACTGAAGCGCGATGCCCCACAGCTGTTTGATTGGACTTAGGTCGGCGAGCATGAGGGACGGTCATGAGACACCAGGAGGAACCAGGACCCACTGCAGCAGTGTGGCTCGGAGGACTTCATCCTGATACCTGATGCAGTCAGGGTGCTGCTGCCTGCAGAGGTCTGTGCCCCTCCATGTGCCTCCAGACCATCACTGACCCATAACGTTCTCCACAGGTTCTCCAGACCCTCTCAGGTCTGAGACATGTGCTCAGGGTGAAGCTGCTCCACCTGTGAAAAGCTCAGGGCTCCAGTGGAGCCAGTTCTGCTATTCTGTGGCAAAAACCAATCAAGCACAGCGCCCTCTAGAGGACGTCGGGGCCCCTCATGGAGGCTGTTTCTGATTGTGTGCTCAGACATTCACACCAGAGGCTGCTGGAGGTCCTGGTGTAGCTCTGCAGGGCTCCTCCTACGTCAGGAGTGGCAGAGAGGTATGTGAGGGTGGGGCTGGACCTGTATGACGACAGACAGTGAGGTGGGAGTGATGGGTGGGTTGAAGGTGGAGGTGGGACTACATCAGGGATCTGCTGTGAGTCTCTGTGGACGATGATGCTGCAGATGCAGAGGAGGGTGGATGTTCTGGGTAAGGGATGGTGAAGGTGGAGCTGCAGGAGGAGGAGAGGAAGACCTCAGAGGTTCATGGATGCAGTGAAGAAGAGTTGGTGTGACAGAGGAGCATGCTGGGAGATGGAGGCGGCCGATCTGCTGTAGCGTCCCCTACAGGAGCAGCAGAAAGAAGACGACGCTGCTTGTTTCTGTACTGCATATCCCAGAATCCTCAGGGACGCCACTGACGTCATATTTCCTCGCCTCCATCCCGCACTTTCCCTCCACGGTTTGAGTTTCGGCTGCTTCGTGTTTTCTGCCGTTTGTTCGTGTCGAAGCCGCGCGGAGCCTCGTGGGAGCAGGATGGGACCCGTAGAGGTGAACTTTGACCTTTTATCTCACCGAGGACAGAAACCGGCTGATGTTGGAGAGGAAGTCCGCTTCAGCCGCTGCTTGTTTCTGTCCGACACACACACACACACACACACACACACACACATAACGAATGAGCTGCAGGGATCTTTTTGGTACCTACGTAATGATCCAGTCCAAAGCTGTGATCTTATATCAGCTGCTGCTAATTAACTGGTACTTTGGGTCGTCGGCGGTTCGGTGGTCTGACAGGTGAACGAAGGTAAGCTGAGTGCAGGGTCATGCAGCAGGTGTCAGGTGCAGCTCTTCACCTGTGGCTCTGCGCTGATGTTCTGGACTAACACACCTGAACCCGTCTGCAGCTCCTCCACATGTCCGTGTTCTCCCAGAGCTTCTCTCCCTGCGGACGCTTCCTGGCAGCCGGGAACAACTACGGAGAGATCGCCGTGTTCAGGTGAGGCAGACGCACCTGTGCTCCGTCGGGCTGAAGCTTCCCGCCTCTCACTTCCTGCTGTTGTGTTTCTCAGCCTGTCTGCAGCTCTGAGTCCAGACGTCACCGCCCTCCACCAGAAACCCATCCTGACCTTCACAGGTGAGTCCGTGTGCCGCCGCGGTCAGGTCCGATTCCTCTGAGATGTTTGTAGGTCGCACAGGTGCTCGTTCCCATACCTGTTCACATGGATTTGAGGTGTGTGTGTGTGTGTGTGTGTGTGTTCAGGCACCCCGACACTTTCTGTTCCCGTTTGCCTGAGTTTCCACAGAGACAGGTACCTGCTGGAGTCTCCAGACAGTAAAACATCCCAACAGTGATCATCTTTGATGCACATAAGGAGCAGAGGTCATACAGAGGTCATACAGAGGTCAGGGGTGCCGTGACATAGACATGAGGCCTGTAATAGGGTGGCACAGGTGTGGAGTGGTTAGAGCTAAATCCTGGAGTTTGCATGTTTGACCCACTCAGCACAGCTGGAGTGGGCTTCCTGCAGGTTAAAGTGCCACCTGTAGTTCAGAGGAGTAAAGGGTCAGTTTCCTGTTCTGCTCTCTTCAGCTCACGAAGGGCCGGTCTTTGCTCTTCTGTCCACCGACGGCCACCTGCTGAGCGCCGGAAACGGCGAGATCAGCGCCTGGAGCTGGAGCGAACTCACCAAGAAGGTACCTGAGACACCTTCAGGGACCCACGGGACGAGAGGAGAAAGCTGAGCTGCTCATGTTTCCTCCTTTTGTCTCCTCAGAACGTCAAAGCGCTGTGGACCAGAAGACCCAACTACAAGTGAGCAGCAGCTCGTCACACCTGCTTCTGCCTGCATGAAGGCCGCTCACTGAGCTCTGCTGTGTCCCCTCACAGGTCCAGTCTGGAGATCCCAGAGATCAACTCCATGACCATCAACCCCAGAGTGAGCACCCCCGTCCTTTAGTGTGTGTGTGTGTGCGCGTGTGTGTGTGCGTGCGTGTGTGTGTGTGTGTGTCACTCTGATGTGTATTGAAAAGTGCTTTCCTGTGTCAGGATAACAGCCTGGTGATCGGAGGAGGAGATAACAACATCCACGTCATGGACCTGGAAAACGGAGCGTTCAAGGTGAGTCGGTTCGTCCTGGGCTGACGCGGTCGTCGGTCTGATGCCGTCAGGATGGGAACAAACAAACCTGACGGCCATAGACTGTATACGAATGACGGCCGCAGTGATGTCACCCTGTGGTGATGAGCTGCTCTCTGCCGTGTTGGACGTTTTCAGACTTTGTGAAACCAAAAGTACAACAGTGGAGGCCACGAACTGTTGAACACGTTACCGCTGCACCTGTTTGCACCACCAGGTGGCGTTGCCTGTGTTTACTGTTTATCATGCGTATGCAGGCTCATGGTTTTTGTTAGTGTTGTAGCTCTTGTTTGCATGTACGACTTACTGTCCGAAGCCGTTTCTGTGTCGGCTGTAATGGTTATTTCTGCCGGAGAGGTTTAACTCTGACTCACTGGCGCCTCTGCTGGACGCCACAGGAACTGCAGCTTTCTGTATCTGTCTGCAGTCGGCTGAATGTTTCCTGTGGCAGCGTTTGGGGGAGGAGCTCTGTGTTTCCATGGTGATGGGTTTGTGTGGTGTGTCCTCAGGCGGTCCTTCAGGGTCACTCGGACTACGTCCACTGTGTGACCATGAGAGAGAGGGAGGCGGAGATCCTGTCGGGCGGCGAGGACGGAGCCGTGAGGGTGTGGGGTGAGTGACCACACAGGAGCATGTGATGGTGGTGATGGTGATGGTGGTGATGGTGATGGTGGTGATGGTGATGGTGATGGTGGTGATGGTGATGGTGATGTGCTGCTGTTGCAGACAGCAGGACGAGTCAGTGTGTTCACTGCATCGAGGTCTACAAGTACGAGGTGAGCTGCGGGAGGCGTCTCGGGCAGGTTCTCTGATGATGTCACTTCCTGTTGGACTGAAGATGAGCGGTTTGTGTTGCAGGTGTGTGCGCGACCTCAGTTCGGTAAATGGATCAGCTGCGTGACCACCGACTCCGACTGGATGGTAAGAAAACGCCACACGTTTCCTCCTGTTTGTGACTCCGCCCCCTTCTCCTCTCTCGGTGGGTTCAGGTGATGTTGGGAGTCTCGCAGCGGGGGGGGGTCTTTGAATCCAGGTGTGCATCACACAGAACCTGAAATGTGTGCCTTCCTGCAGCTGTGCGGCGGCGGTCCGTCTCTGTCTCTGTGGCACCTCCGCTCTCTGTCCCCGACCTCCATCTTTAACCTGAGTGGCTGCCAGCGACAGGCCGCCTTCCACCAGGACATGGTGAGGAAGACTCCATTCAGTATTTATCTGCGTGCGGCGGCCGCTCTGTTTCACTTCCTGTGATGCGTTTCCTGTCTGCTGCACAGATCCTGGCGGTGGGCGAAGGTGCGTTCATGTCGCACTGCCTGCTGGGCGGAGAGGTCAAAGCTCAGATTCCCTGCACTCCTCAGAGCCTGAACACGCTGCAGATCAACAGCAACAGCACAGAGCACCGGGTGAGACCCTGAACGCAGCACGCGCCCTCACACAAACGCAGCTTCCTGTCAGCTCGGACTCGGCGGTGGAGCTGACCTGATGATGTCACACCAACTGAGTGCTTCTTCTTCCCGTGTGTCACTGAAGGTGTCGTGTGTGTTTCAGGTGCTGACGGTCGGCGGCAGCAGCGACCACATCGATGTGTTCACCAACCTGTCCTACCGAGCCTTCTCCCTGAGCTTCTGAGCACGCGCGCACACACACACACACACACACACACAAAATAAAGTAGTTGCAGTGAATCTGATGAACTCGTCTCTGAATTTTTATAAATCTTTGACATTTTTTGGTTGCATCAGCTGTTGATTCTTGACCTTTGACCCACTCGATCAGACTGTTGCTCGTCTCACAGGATGAACGTGTGAATCTGTTTTCAGTCCAGTTCCACGTTGGGAAGAACTGACCTCGGAATACTGAGGGACGGTTACAGGTGGAGGTGATGATGCGCGCTTTTCTCCGAGCAGCACCGCGGCGCTCGCAGCTTCGCACCAGAACACCTGGTCAGTGAACAAACCTGCAGAATCGTCCATCGTGGAAGAATCAGTCCGTCACTGGAGGTGCTGCAGGGTTCGGTTCTGCCGTTTCAGTCCCAATATCAGCACTGAGCAGACGATGGCGCTGTTCTGCTCCTGACCTTTACTTCAAAGGCTGAAGAACTTCGTGGTCATGTGACTCGAGCACTGAGGTTTGTCCTGAGCGTGAAGCCTCAGACGGGCTGCTGTCATTTCAGGAACTCAGATATTTTACCCACGAGGCCGTTCTGTCGGCCCGGGAATCAGCTGAGACTGTGAGACTGAAGGAGTGCGCACGCACGCACGCCTGCAGCAGGTAAACAGGAAACAGCTGACACCACTGAAGTGAACATGTTTCATTTATTACAAAAACTTACATACAAAAACAGGAACTAAAACTTTATTTAAACTAAACAAAAACAGACTCGCGATGCATTCGAGGAGCAGCAGGGAAATCAGGATAAACGGGTTGCAGCTGAAATCTGCTCTGAGGCCATCAACAGCTGATTGATGACAGCTGATTTTTTTTTTACCCAGCATGCACGAGGAGTAAAGTCCTACACGTGTAAAAGGAGAGCAGGCTGTAGTGTCCGCAGGTGAGTGGTGGGCGGGGCCTCAGGCCGCTGACGGGCGGGGCCTCAGGCCGCTGACGGGCGGGGCCTCAGGCCGCTGACAGGCAGGCCTGCTGGACGCTGCGGGCCCAGGTGTTGAGCAGCTCGGTCACCGAGTGCTTGTCGGGCAGCTGCAGCAGTTTGGACGTCATGTTTCTGTGAACCGTCTGCAGGAAGCTGTTCGCACCTGAAACAGCCGCACATGATGTCATCACCACATGTCCTTATATGGGCCTACAGTTTACCCTTTCAAAATAACTTTATAAATGACAAACAGCTGTCTGATAGAAACGTTTCTACTCTGACTTTACTTCCTGTCCATCTCCACACCCCGTCTTTATCACGCTTCTGATTGGCTGCCACTCCAACAGAAGGTCCGCCTCTTCCTGCCTTTCTCCGCCCCTCGTTCTGATTATCAGACTAAAATTCTGTTTTCAGCAGCTTCTTGTTGCCATGGTGACACACTAACAGGTGAGAAAAGGTGGTGGGGTGGGCGTGTCTCACCGTACTGCTCTCCGTCGTCGGCCCAGTACGGACTCTGGTCGGGATAATCGGCGGGAACGCTGAGCTGCAGTGGAGGAACGCTGGGAAGGTTTTTATCATCTGAAAGACCAAAAGCATCAAAGCGTTCAGCTGGGAGGAGGTGTGTGTGTTTGTGTGTGTGTGTGTGTGTGTTGGGGGGGTGTAACTGTCGGGGGGGGGTGTGGCAGGCTCACCCAGCTTGCAGATGAGGTGCACGGTGCCGTTGTTGCTGCAGTACGAAGGGTCCAGGTTGACGAGGAACTTGACGTCGAGGCGAGCCACCTCGCCCTGCAGGATGTTGGGGATCGTCTGCCGCTCATCATCCTCGTGCTTCCTCTTGCGTGCGGAGATGTTCGGGCCCCTGAGGAGGACAGAGAGGGTGCATGTGACCTCTGACCTGTGATGAATCAAACGTGTGTGGGGTGATGCTCACATGATGGGCGGCCCGTGGATCGCACTCATGGCGGGGGCGAAGGACCGGTACAGGGAGTGGTTGAAGACCGGGGAGCGGATGTTGGCCATGACGGCCTCCAGCAGCGGCTGGCACAGGTACTGTTTGTTGGTGGCCACGGGCGGGGGAGGGGGCGTCGGCTGAAAGAGCAGGAAGTGAACACTTCAGGTCAGAGCTGCTCTCGGGTCGTTACGAACTTCTAAGGAGCCTAAAGACGTCTTACCACGGCCATGTCGTTCTTCAGCTTCTCCAAGGCGATCTCACACTTCTGCAGCGTCTTCAGAGGACACCTGCAGGTCAGAGGTCAGGAAAGGTGGTCAGGACGTGCAGAGAGAAGAAGCTTCTGCTGAGAGGTGCTGCAGGAGCTCCTCCACAGCTCTCTGCTGTGGTCACATGTAGCTACTAAAGTCGCTCCTCTCACTGCAGCTGGAAGAACCTGGACTGGTTTTAGTGTTAAGGAGGATTTGGGCCGAGGTGGTTAATGACACCAGCCTTCAGAGCCGGGGGACTTAATGTGATTCAGTTCTGCTGTTCTTCGGTGAGGTCAAACGGGGTTAAACAAATCCCACCTGGTGTTGGGATCAGTCAGGATGTTCAGCAGGCTCTTCATCTTGCTCAGGTCCTTCTTCCTGTCTGAAGAAGAAACGAGCAGAGCTTCAGCCTGAGCTGCATCAAACAAGTCCGTTTAATAACAAGTTCACATTAAACTCCAGAACGTCTTATTTTGAAAACACGAAGCATCTGAAATGTTCATGACTTCCATTTTTCTTCAATCAGCTGATTCGTTAACGTGTTTGTTTATTCGACATGAACGACTCATTTCAGATTAAAGTGAAACAGATTCTTCTCCTCACTTCCTGTCATGTACGTTCAAAATAAAAGCACTAATAATGAGCTCAGTGTGTGAGCTTTTTTCTGCTATTGGATCTGTGTGATGCCATAAGGAGGGGACAGAAGCCCCACCCACTTGTTGAGACAACCAATCAGAAGTCATCTTGAAGTGGGAGGAGCTGAGGCCGCCTGCTTCACACAGGATGAGCACCGAGGCTCAGCAGGAGCTACAGGATGAGTCCAGATTAAAAACACGAAGGTTGTTAAATCTGTGGCTCCTGGACCATCGCTGGCCCCTCCCACAAAATCTGTACTTCGACCAATAAAAGACGCCCAAAGCTGAACTCCACGACCTGTGAACCTGTGCAGGTGTGAGAGGTCACATGGCGAGCGGCCCACCTTCGTTCTTGTCAATCTTGTTGATCATGCGGCGCAGGGGCTCGATGTACTTGGAGAGCTGTTTGAGCTTCTCCATGTACTGCTGGTCCTCCAGAGACGTCGCTCCCGCCGGGCTCACCACCGAGCTTGGGTTTCCTGAAACATTTTCACAATAAGAGCTGGTGAAACTCGGCAGGAAATGTATTTGACCTCATCAAACCGCTGAGTACTGCTGCGGTGTGAGTGTAGCTAACTGTAAGCTGCATTCAAGGTCATCAGGCACATTCGGCGCCTTCGTTATCGGGGAGGTGCCGACACGTGTGGTAAAACCCCCCCACAGGGTGCAGGTGGGCCATTTATATGGATGCACCTTAATAACATGGGAACGGTTGGTGATAACTTCCTGTTTGTGGCACATTAGTATATGGGGGGGGGGGGGGGGGGCGGCCCTTCAGGGGGGGGGGCGACGGGGGCGCGCCTGTGGGAGCCCCCCGC